>JAPPVO010004976.1:0-18332 GCA_030407325.1 Camellia japonica | reverse complement strand
GAGAAAATTATACTTTCTTGTTTTCCGTGTTATATTGTTTTTATTGAATTTTTTTTAATATTTTAAGTATTTTTTAAAATTTTTAGACACACCTAACATAAATACACCTAAAAATTAAAAAAATTGTAAAAAAAATCTTTTAAAAATTCACTAAATACCAAAAATACAATAATTCAATACATTTTTTTGTATTTTTATGTATTTATTAATTTTTAAAAATATTTTTTCATAAATTTTTTATTTTTTAGATATATCTAAGTAAGATACATTTAAAAAAAATATTTAAAATTTAAAAAATATCCACTAAAAACAAAAAAACACGAAAGCCACTTTTTGCGACGGCAGAAAATGGCGTCTCAAAAAAGCGAGTATTTGCGACGGCAGAAAATTGCCGTCTCAAAAAGCAAAGCATTTGCGACGGCACTAGTTGCCGTCTCAAAAAATGAGAGTATTTGCGACGGCAGACAAATACCGTCGCAAATACTCTCATTTTTTGAGACGGCAAATTGTGCCGTCGCAAATGCTCTGCTTTTTTGAGACGGCAATTTTCTGCCGTCGCAAATACTCGCTTTTTTGAGACGGCATTTTCTGCCGTCGCAAATACTCTGCTTTTTTGAGACGGCATTTTCTGCCGTCGCAAAAAGTGACTTTTTGAGACGGCAAGCGCGCCGTCGCAAATAGTTCCGTCTCATATACCCAGTTTTCTTGTAGTGTGGTGTGCTTCAACAACCATAGAAACTGATTTCTTCTTCTTTATTATCTCTACTCTTTCTTTTTCCTTTTTTCTTTTTTCTTTCTGTGTATATAGAGAGATATATAGAAGTTGTGTGTAGTTTGGGTTTGGGGACAGAGAAGAAGGGGAGGAAAGGAAGGAGTGAAGAGAGGGAAATGAATAAAAGCATGCAATAGAGGTGGCAAAGCCGTATGGTGGGGTTGAAAGAAGATGGAAGTTGAAAGAAGTTATTGAACATGGGAAGTTATTCAATGGGGGAAGTAATATTTTGTGAGTTAATAATTTATGATTTTATCCTTAATTATAAATTGATATGAGTTTAAAAATAGTATAATTATTGAAGAAGTTAAGGTTATTTAAAAAATTATGAGAGCATAGCTTCAAGAAACCAAAGTAGTTGTTGGCTTTTAATAATAGTATAGATATTTAAAGATGGATATTTTGATAATTTTGCTTCAACTTATCCTTATGAACAAACTATTTCAGCGCTTGAATCATGGATCAACGAAAATTTAATTTTGGACTTTTGACTTGAGCTGTTTTTTTTTGTGTGGGACTGTTTGTTGTGTTGTTTATTTTTCTTTATTTTTATATTTGTCAATGATCCCCTTAAATTTAAAACATCTCTCTGTTTGTTTGTTTGTTTGTTTTTTTAAATTTTTAATTTTTTGTTATTTATTTTGAGAGTTTATGTCCAAATATTTAGCGTAATTTTTACTCACAATTTATAAAACATAAATGAACTACTTATTTGGGGATCCAGATCAAATGATGATCTTTATTTTATAATCAATGTACTTGGCTTAGGGAGATTTACATGTAGGTTTTAATAGGTGAACTTATTATCTAATAGGTTTTATGATAATTAATGGTATTTTTCATCAAACACTATTGAAAAACTTAATTGATTGTTAATTTTCAATGACAGTTTGAAAATTGTGACAAAAATTGTCACTAATTATACATTTTAGCGACAGTTTAAAAAAATTATCACAAAAAATGTCACTAATTGTAAATTTTAACGACAATTTATGAAAATCATGATAAAAAAAAGTAACTAATTTTCCATTTTTAATGACATGCAAAAAATCATCACAAAAAATTATTTTTAGCAATGATTTTGGTAGGACTTATTTTTTTTCAATAGGACTTGATGGGAATTAAGTCCAACTATTAGGACGTTGTTAGCAAAAGTTTACTTTGGGTGAAATCGAAAGAGGAGATTCGACAAAAAATTCAATTTTCACAAACAAACAATATGATTAAGAAAATGTGGTTGGTATCGTATATATTAACAAATTTAAGGACTTCTTTGGAGGTTGTAATGTGAAGAAACAAGATCAAACACACTGAAATTTTGATTACTAACACTTAAAACTTGCTACTTAATCATAAGAATCAAATTACAAGTACCAAGCATTACAACCGACTGAGTTCAAAGGTACTGGTTACAAAGATTAACTGGTAAACTACTCCTAAGTATAAGAACTACTCCTATGGTAAACTAATATAGTCCAAGATTTCACAAGTATTGTGAATTTGGTTGGAAGTCGTTCTCTCTTTGAATTTCCAGCTCTTGTATTGCTTCATTGGCCATACTATATTGCCACGTATCCATTTGTTGATGTCTTTCATTTGCCCATGATCTATGACTGCTGCAACCAAAAACTTCCTTTCCCTTTGGAATTGGCACGTGTTGTGCCCCTAATCTTCCTTTTTAGGTAACTATCTTTATGTCCACTATTCTTGGACCCTTATTATTCATGCCCATGTTCTTTGACTTGCCTGTCGATAGAGAATTTGAGTTTTTGGTGCCAACAAACCTATTGATAGTTTACTCTTTCACTTATTTTTTTTATGAAAAAAAAAATATCATAAATATGAGTGTGTCAATAAAAATTAAAAAATTCTTGCAGGTTAAGTCAAGCCAATTATCAAACGTTACACAAGATCATAATTGATATATTTGATTTGGCCTAAATTTACATCTATAGAGTATGACAAAAAAAAAAAAGTTTCCATTATCAATCAAGAACAGGTAGTCAAACAACTACAATGGTCTCTCAAAGCGTCTTTTACAATCTCTCACCAAACCAAGTTGTTTTCGGACAAAACCACAGAGAGAGAGAGAATATGGTTTTAGTTAAATTGTATTGGTGTGCCTTTAAATATTTGGAATGCTAATCTTTTACAAGATTTTCAATGTTTGGGAATAGGTGGTTACGTTGGATGAACTTACTTGTCAGGATTCATCCAGTAATTATCAACTCCTCTCATGGCTCACATTTTGTCAAATTGGATAGTGATTTTCATATTTTTTATGGTTACTTCTTAAATGGTGAGGTATACTCACTAAAACTTTTTATTTCATTTAATCAACGTTATTAGAACATGCAGTTCACGTTTTTTACTCTACCTACGAATTATCCAATGAAAGATTTGACATGCAGCTAAAATAGTTGTATTTTAAGGGGGAAAAAAATTTGCCTTTAGTATATATATATTTTTTGTTTGTGTAATTTTTTTTCTTACTTTTTTGGAACATCTAGTGTAAAAGAATAAAAAAATCAAAAAGTTCTAAAAAAAATTTAAAAAAAGTTTTATAAAGACAAAAGGCAAAAAAATTTGTTTTCACTGGATATTTTGTCTTTTTTTAAAAAATAAAAAATAAATAAAAATTGGTGCATCTAATTTAGTAGAGCCTAAAAATGTAAAAATAAAATAAAATAAATAAATTTCACTGAAGAATAAAAAAAATATTATTAAAAAAATCAATCCCAAACAACAATATTTGCCATTTTTTAAAAAGATATTGCATATAATTTAAATAAGTGTTATATGAAATTCCACTTGTCATTTGAGTTTCAGCTAATTTAGTATGACTTTTTGATTTTTTGACTAATTTAGTTTGGCTAACTTAGTTTCGTTTAGGAAGTACTTTTGATTTTTTTTTTTTTTTGGTTTGGAGGTAATGATGGTGAGAAAAAAAATGTGAAATGATTACGTTTTAGATATAACATTTTATCTTACTGATTTATTTAACTTATTTTATCTTTTTATATTTATTTAGACAAAAAAAAAATTGTTGCCAAACGGCAACTTAGTGGCCAAATTGTTGTCAATATAGGCAAGTAAATCTATACATATTAGAGCTGAGCATAGGGTCATCCGACTCAAGAAAATCACCCAATTCGATCCGCGCATGTGCAGGCGATTTCGAACTTGTAGTAGGGTCCGATGCGGTTTGAAATATTTCCATGTTTTGGGTTGCAGGTTTCACCCGCACCCGCATCCGCACATGCCTGCCCGCACTTATACTTTTTTTTTTTCCATAAAATTCTAGACAATTTTAACCTTCCATATTAGTAGATATATATACATACATAATATAATATATATATTATATACTCACAGTTACTGTGTATACATATATACACATACATAATATATAATATATATTTTTAATAAATTGAACTTTTATTTATATACGTAAATGGAACTGCTTTTTTTTTTTTTTTTTTTTTTTTAAGTATGAATTATCAAGTTCTGAATCTTTGAGATTAAAATATTATGAATAAAAAATGATTCAAAAATAATGATTTTATGATAAGAAATATGTGATTTTATGGCCTAAAATAATATTTAGAAAATGCCCAAAATAAATATTTAGAAAATGGGAAAAAATAGGTCCAAAAATAAAATTTTAAAGGAAAAAGTTCAATCCGCAAACTGCTCGCAACCACCTGCATATCCGCGAACTCTATCTGCGCAACCAGCAACCCGCACTATAGACGGTTATAGGTTTAATTTTTTCCAAACTATAAACATGCAGACAGGTCTAAATCACAAATCAAATCTTCAAAACCGAGCACTTCTAGTACATTTATTTTCCTCTCGATTGAAGTGACCAACTCCGATTGAACCCAACTTGTCCAACAAGTCCATCTCTACTAGCCCAACCCTCAATTGCCTTTTACAATCCCTTTAGGTTGTATTTAATTAAGGAATTTGGGAAATGATTTGAAAAAATAAAAAGAAAAAATAAGTGAAATAGGAATAAAATATACTTACATTTCATTTGGTTTTCACACACCATTTTTTTTAAAAATCTATTTCTAAATTTCTCAACCAAATACAGTCTTAGGCCTCGTTTGGGAACAAGCTAATTTAGTAACTTTTTGGCTATTTGGCTAAAATATAAGCTAAAAAAAACTAATATGTTTGGGATGACTTTTGGACTTTTTACGAAAAGATGTGCAAAAAATATAGAGAAAAGAAAATTTTTGAATTTTTGGTATGAATTGCTGGCTTTTTGACTTTTTTAATAATTTTTTGACTTTTTAACTAAACGGGAGAATTCCCAAACAAGGCCTTAGTGTTATTTTTGAAGTTATTTGCCAAATGATCGACTTTGTGCAATTGAAGAGAGTATATAGGTCAAGGCCTAAATGCCGAATAGGGCCGTAAATAAATAGTAATGAAACACGTAATTTGGGCCTATTTGAAAGTGGAGTGAGGGTGAATGGACCAAGTTGGCCCAATGTCTAAACAACATCTTCTTGGGGATGAAACTCAACAGTATGAAAAGTACACTTTCATAGCACATGTTACAAATAAATTTAAATAATCCATTTATACGAATCTCACTTGAGCTCCACATAAGTGGACGGCCCTAATTTGTATGTGGCATATATTGGTTGAGGTTTTTGTATGTGGCATATGTTGGTTGAGGTTTTGTTTTAGTAATAAAAAAAAAAAATTCACTTTACCTCTTTATATAAATAGGTTTGATATTTTTTCTTTTATCTTTTAAAAATAGTTAATTAATTCTAATGCAAATTTAGACTTCATTGTAACACTAATTCCGTTAATATCGGTGGTAGTAATACCTTTTATGTTCATCCTTAGTGAAGCAAAAAAAATTTAAATGAATTATCAATTAAGAAATTTAATGTTTTCCTAATTTTTAACCAATTTCTAACTTTTTAATTTCATTTCTAATTTAGTCACATTAAATTTATATATATAACTAGGGGTCATGTTGTGCCCTCGAAAGGTGTGTACCATATGGAAGTTATGATATTTGTGATATTGATTATCACAAATGTCATAATTGAATCATTTTCAGTCATAACTATATAAAAAAAAAAAAAAAAAAAGTCATAATCAAACACTACATAAGGTATAACTGAAATCCTTTTAGATTATAACTAAAATAATGTCATAAGTAATATCACAACGAGTCATAATTAGCACCGTAATGTGCATAACCATGTCATAGCTAATACCACAATATATCATAAGCAAAAATTACAAATGTTGTAATTGGGACATATGATACGCATATCGTAGAATTTCCCTTTTGATATATTAATTTGTAAAATGTCATTTTGAATAATATAATACATTTGATTAATTTATATAATTGAGGGTCCTAACAAATAAACATTTCCATCATTAAAATGATATTTTAAATCTAAACTGGAAAAAAAGTCTAACACATCTAATATGTACAAATCTCTCACCTTATTATTGGACTTTTAATGAGCATAATGACATATCAAAGTTTGTCCAGGCCCATGGGTCCATCATCAGACTTGTTTTAATGATTTGAGTTGTTTATTTTGTTGGGTGCTTTGTTTATATTATTCATACAAAAAATTAGATTGATTTGATAATTATAATTTATTCAATTTATCACGTTTGATAAAAAAAAAATAAAAAATGAGTAGTCTAGTTTTAAAAACACAATTGTCTTTTTCTTCTTCTTCTTTTTTTTTTTTTTACCAAAGTAATAAATTGAATAAGTTACAACTATCGAATAGACTTAATTTTTTGCATAGATGATATATATAAAGTGCCTAATAAAATAAAGGGGAATTTTTTTTTAAGGTCCCTGATATTAAGATTTTTTAAGATAAATGACATACAATATTTTCATAGTGTAGACACGCCCGCGTGGGCCTCAGTGCTACAGTTCGAACTCGAATTGTCACGGTTCTTAATCTGAACCAAAGAGTCCAAATCCGGCAAATTGTTTTGAGAAAACAGATTTTTTGAAAAAAGTGCCAAACATGGACTGCTTTGCCAGATACAGAGTCACCACCTAAATGTTTTATTTTGGAAAATTTAGGAAACCCTGACTCGTTTGTCTAAGGCCACGTGTCCGTCATCACCAAAGTTACCTCGGCTCGAGAACTTGGGTACGATTGGGGAAGGTCAGCTATGAGCACCCCCTCTCGCCCGATCCGAAGATCGGCCTCTACTAACCATGATATCCGATTTTGAAAACGTTATGTGTTCTTATTCCTGTTAATTAGCTAGAATTACTATGTGATGCGCACAACACAAAAGTATAGACTAGATCGCCTAATTTGGAACAAAGCATCGCATATCCGTTCGTTTGGAAAACATTTGAAATTTGCTACTCGTGAGTGGGCTAAAACACGGATTTCAATAAGTTGTTCCAACTCAAGCAATCCAACCTTCACCCACAGGCGTTCAGGCAGTTATATCACATAAGCACATAGCCTCATGGCAAGCATGCTATCATGGCAACACTCACACTCATGCAAGGATGCTAAAACATAAAACACTTACAGTGTACTCCAAGCCAAAACAATAAACTAGTTAGTAATCATGCGTGATCCTAGTTCATGTTAAAATGGCTAATGCGTCGCATACAGAATGTCACTAGAATAGGCTCGGCTAATCTAAGGATGACATGTGAAATGCACAGATAGCATGTATTCAAGTTAGATTTGAAATACTTATGCAGTTAGCATGATGCGCCGAGCCCGGTGCATGCAGTACTGATGAATGATGCACGCATGCATAGCATAAGGGATGCTAAATTGAACATGTCCTAATACTAACCATCAAAAGCAGGTAAGTAAAAGGGAGAAAAAAGTGGGGGTTGGAAGACATGCACACACGCACTCACACTTATTACAAATTTGCCCTCGCTCGGAGGGACCGAAAGAATAATTCAATTAATTAACCTACAAGCTAATTAAATATTACAGGCCAATTAAACTAGTTAAGAAAATTAACTAATCTAATAAAGCAGCAAACAGCCTCGGTAAGAGGGCCCAATGTAATGCGTGCTCGGCTCCGCTCGGAAGTCCACTGCTATGCACAAGTTGCCTCTGTCCACACTGTTTTCCTTATCTGATCATTGCAAAATTCCCAAGGTGCACTCTATGAGCCCTGTGGGATACCACGGCCAAGAGAAATGGTCACCGGCCAAAGGAAATGATCACCGGCCACTGGTTAAGCTATTGGCCACTGATGGATGGCCGGTCGACACTGGAGATAGCCGGTCGGCCAAAGCTTCCTATAGAATCCTGTTTTGACAGTAGCAGAGGGCAAAACAAGGCATGGCAATGCATTTCAAGCAAATGTGTGCACTAACACATCCTTTATCATGTTTGTGACTCAAAGGGGTGTGATCCTTGATTCTCGTACCACCAATCGCGCATTTCAATGTGTGATGGCCCAAGAAACCAAGTATGCATTTGATTTCAAATATAATGCAATGCACATAAACAAACAAGGAGCTCAACCTCTATCATACTCAATTCAAGAGGCTAAGCTTGCATGCCAATGCAATGCAACCTAGGCATGTGAGCTAGTGTGCAACATGAGCATGAGGGCAATTATGCAAGTTAGGCACATGACCTAAGCAAACAAGCATGCAAGGCATGAAGCATCAATGCTAATCAACAAGCATGCAAGGTAAGACATGTAACAACATGTAGAGAGTGGACTTAAACTAATTTGGGCAGCTCTATACTAGGCCCAAAACAGTGGCCAACATGCTCAAGAATGAAGGCAAAATGACATGCAAACATGCATGCACACAGGGACCAACACTTAGGCATATAGAAACAACTCTCAAGCACACTTAAGAGGATGCAGACATGGACAAATGGCATGCATTATAAGCTCTGAAAATCATGTTAGAGAAGGTGCCAAACCCATCTACAATGCAAACAAGGCATGCAAACAAAGTCCAAGATCTAAGGCTCACCAAAGAGGTATTGAACTACCCTTAACAAAACCAAACATGGCATGAATTGAACAACCAAAATCAGAGTTTTAGCATGTTAAAACAAAGCTAAAAACACAATGACATGGCATCCTAGAGGCCTAAACATGATGGCATGCATGAAGGCACAAACATGAAGCATAAGATGACAACCCTATAAAGCATTAAAGGGACATCAAATGCAAGCATACAAGCACGCCATGAGGACTGAAATAACATGATAAGTGGTTCCAAACCACTGAAATGATGCAAGGATGGCATGCTAGAGGGGTCAATGCTTAAGGCATACAAAAGAGGTTACATGGTATCTATACAAAGCAAAGCATGGACAACCCAAATGACCAAAAATAGACCTTTAGCATATTAAGACAAGCATATAAGCTTCACAAAGCTAGGCCAAAACACATGAGCATGGTAGTCTAAATGCTATGCATGTGTTGAGGCAAATCATGGCATTACAAGACATGTATGCTAAGCAAGCATGGTGTGCCTAAACCAATTGAAAACAGTACTATATCATAGCAAAATAAGCACAAATAACACTTAAGACATGGTCAACATGAACTTAAAAATGATGCTCACACATGAGGCTAAAATGGCACATATTGAAGGCAACAAGGAGAGGGGGTGGCCCTCTCCTTCTTGGGACCTCAAGGCACCATCCTCACCACTGAAATCCCTCAAGATTTCAGTGGTGAGGAGGCCCAAACAAGGTGGTCCCGGAGCTCACCAAAATAGCACAAAAATGGGGCCAAACAAGCCCTAAGAGGGGTCAAACAACCTCAAAGCTCAAAACACTCTTAAACAACTATTTAGAGCAAGTAAAAACAAGACTTTTATATGTTATACACAAAGTCTAAAAACAGTTACAAGATAGGTTAAAAAGCTATGCAAAAATGGAGAATAATGGTGAAGTTCTTACCCTTGTTGACCCTTCTTCACAAACAATGCTCTAGCTGGTTCTTTGAGCTCAAAACCAGCCAAGAACTTCAAGAACAGCTCCCTAGCACCTCAGTAGCCAAGGTAAGGTGTAATGGTGGGTGTTTGTGTGCAATAGTAAGACCAAACACACACTTATACACAAAAGAGAGATATAGAGATGGGGGATATGCAGACCCTAACCCTAATATCAGAGCCCTCTGGAAAAATGTTGTAACCCTAATGGAGGGAGAAGAGGCTCCCTCTTATAGACAATCCCTTTTGCAAAGCTTCCAAAGTAAGCTAGTCAAGAGGGAAATCCCTCCATACACGTGTATGGAGGGGAGCAAAGGTGTATGCCAGCTAGCACAGCTGGCATAAAAATATCTGCAAAAGCAGATGCACAGTGGTCGGCCGGCCAAAAATGCAATTTGACCAAAATAGATGGCCGGTCGACTACAAAGAGTGCCGGTCGGCCAAACATTTGGCCGATGGCAACAAACCAATGGCCGGTGGCCTCAAGCCATGGCCGGTGAGGTGTAGGGATGGCCCACAAGCCATTCCCTGCCCCTCAAAGGCAAAACACAAGTGTTTGGTGCAAAACCAGACACAAAACAGTCGAGTCGAGAGATCCTGAGGCAAGGCGCGTAGCCAAGACCTCCGGGAACTCAAGACAAACACAAATGAGGATGATCACCGAGTGTTTAAGCGGTGACGTCCAAGTCTTGAGGACGGTCAAAAATGGGGTGTCTACAGTTGCCCCTCTTTGACAGAACTCGAAAGTCACAAGAATGACGGGAGTGAGTGTCAAAGCCCAGAGACGACCCATTTTTGACAAGGCCGAAGACTTAGACAAACATGCAAGACAGACAAGATATGTGCCCGAAGGCAGGGGCAAAATGCAACTGACAATGCAAGAGGCCGAGCATAACTTATGATCATACAAAGAAAGCTGTAACGAAGCATAACATGCAACAGTTTTAAGCTAGCAAACACAAATCCAACTACACTACAATGCAGAAAGGATGTAAGAGAATTATGCAATTCTCGATATGTCTCACTCGGAAAATGCAATACATGTGCGGTTCGTTTGGTTGCACCAGCTTCAAATGAACCGTACATACAATATCGTGCCTGCAAAAGGAAGCAACTTAACAGGTACGATATCATTAGCAACATGCATAACATGCAAAATGAATGCAAAATGATATGCAATATATACAAAACTATGTATAAACAATGTAAATGATATGCAATGCAATTGAATCATGATCAAATCATGAGCGGTTCAAAACTACACAAATGTCAAAAGGATGATGGAGATTCAAAGTCCGTCTACCATAGAAAAGGTGCCGCAACCCTCAAACCAACATACCAGTGTGGAATAGGCGCGTACACATGCAGAACTATGAGTGATGTAGATGGACACAAGAACAAGTAATTGGGTGGAATGACATAAGTGGGGAAACGACCCGCTGAGGAAAGACCAATGATCCTAATGCTGGATGCAAAATTACACTACAATGTAATATATACAATGGGTATGGCATGCAGCCAAACCAAATCTTGCCTAGGAAAGGCATGGACACAAACAAACCACATTTAACACGGAAAATGATGCCGTCACCCTCAAACCAACATACCAACGTGGAATAGGTGGCGTACACCAAATCTCATAACCGTGTTTCGACATGAAAAGTACGGGCACATACCAGACCAAGCTCAACATGGAAAGACGCAAGCCATAGATGGATGTGATGCAATAAATGCATGTAAGCTACAATGCAATATATACAATATGCAATGGAATGTATGTATGTACAATGCATTATATACAATGAATGCTATGTACAATGCGATCTGCTGGGGGAAATGCAATGGATGCAGTGGATAAGGCTTGCGGCCAAACCGTGTCTTGCCTAGGAAAGGCATGGACACATACAAGTCGCGTCTAACACAGATACGGTGCCGTCACCCTCAAACCAACATACCAGCGTGGAATAGGTGCATACACATAATATCATAACTGTGCTTCGACGTGAAAGATATGGGCACATACCAGACCAAGCTCAACATGGAAAGGCGCAAGCCATAAATGGAGGTGATGATGCAATGAATGCATGCAGGCTACAATGCAATATATACAATATGCAATGGATGGAATAGTATTTACAGTGAATGCATAACATATGCAATATTTACAATAAAAATGCATGACATATGCATTATTTACAATGATGCACGACATATGCACTATTTACAACGAAATGCATGACATATGCACTATATACAGTGGATGCATGACAAATGCATGAAAATGCATGGTAATGCATGCTATTTACAGTGCATGACATATGCATGTTTTTTTTTTTGTTTTTTTTCGAAATGCAAATAATGCATTTTTTTTTTTTGTTTGAAATGCATGTTGTCTGGAATGCGCGACAATGCAAGTTACTTAAAATGTATGGAAATGCATGATTTTGAAATGCGTGACAACGCGCGGCTTGAGATGCAAGACAATGCAGATAAACTTGAAATGCGCGACAACGCGTGGCTTTTGAGATGCATGACAATGCAGATGAGGAAGATGCATAACAACGCACGTAAGGTGCGTACGGCAACGCGTGACGAGGATCATGCATGACAATGCAGACCGACGGATTTAAGGTCTCCCAGACCGAGCGTATTTAAGGTCTCGTTAGACTGTGCAAGTTTAAGGTCTTGCCAGACCATGGGAGTGCATACTATGCAAGCATAATGACATACAACTCAACACGCGTTCACATCAAAGCGTTGTAAAGCGACGCGTATGGGGCAACTTTCGAATCTTGAAAGAGACAAAAGGATACAAAAAGGATACACCTTGCACATATTCAAGCGCTATGCATAGAAGACACGGTTTGAGGTCGAAACGGAGACCGGTTGAGCTTTGGAAATGTACTTTCTTGCATTGTCTTGAGCAATGGAGGCCCCAAACCACACATCTGACCCAAACAAGGTTGTAGGAGGCTCACCGGCCATCAGGGGAGGTCACCGGCCATTCACCGGCCATCAAAACATTCCACCGGCCAAATATTTGGCCGATCGGCCAACAGTGTGGCCGACCGGCCAAACATGCTTGATTCGGGACAGTTTGGTCTTTTGGCCTCGGGTCTTATAAAATAGGGCCTCTAGCCCTATTTTTTTTACTTCTTGTTGCTTGAAAATCTCTTCCCCACCTCTCTAGGCTATTTCTCTTCCTTCGATCCTCCGTTTTCTTCGGTTTTAGCTCCCGTTTCGTCGTCCGATTCGCGAATACCTTCGCGTTTCGAATATTTTGAACTGAACGAAACTTCGTTTCGGTGTCTCTTTTGCGATTTTCACCACTCGGGGCTTGTTTCCCTTGAGTTTTTCTTGATCTCTGTACCTTTTCCACATTCTGGCTTTTCCGACCATTTTCCGCCCTCTTGGGGTTGACTTTTTGGTTGACCTTTTGTATTCTAGCCCGGTTTTCCCTCTTCCGGCCATTTTCACACCACTCTTGACATGGCTGCCGATCTTCCGCAGGGCGGGACTCCCCCGGATCAGGAGATGGATCTCGAGGCCGAGCTCTTGCCCTTGAGCGTCCGCCCGTTCGATCCGGCGACCTACCGGCGGCGATTCACGTGCTTCCTCCTGACAGACTTCGCCAGTTCAGGAGTTTCGATAGGACGGTGCCTCCAGAGCTTCTCCTGCGCGAGCCGGAGTCACATCTATCATACGGCGCTTTCGAGGTATATTCTTCCCTGTTTCATTTTTCGCAATGTAGAACACTTAACTGCCATAGTTGATTCTGTTCTTTAACTGCTTAGCCCGGATACACCGATACACTGTATGCTGTAGTTGACTGTGAACACACTTGTACTTGATATCTGTTTGAATTGGAACACGTGCACACATACTGTATTTGCCCTGAACCACTCAAACACACTGACACATTACATGTTGTAGTTCACTGTAAGCACACCGGCACCCGATGTCTGTTTGAACTTGAGAACATGTACACACGCTGTATTTGCATCAATTTTGACTATTCTTCAAAATTGTATATTGAATATTGCTTCGCAACTGTTTGTTTTTGAATACAGGGGGATTCCCATGCCTTCCGGGGGTATGGGAATGTCGCCGCCAGAGATTGGTACATGGAGTTACCGGATGCGGTCCGCCACATCGTAGACCAGGCCGGCTTCGGCGCCTTCTGCAGAGGACTTTCCCGACTTACTGCGAGCAGGCCTCTTCTCGCCGCTCTGGTGGAGAGGTGGTGGGACACCACCGACTCATTCCACCTCTCTGCTACGGGAGACATGACGATGACTCCCTATGACTTCTCGATGCTCACCGGCATCGGGGTAAGGGGTGATCCGATCCCCTTTGACACCGACATGGATGAGTGGGAGGCCGCTCAGATTTACTTGCTCGGCAAGATGCCGCCTCTTGCGCGTCCCAGCTTCGTCAGATATTCATGGTTCGAGAGCCACTTCAGGACTCAGCCGGCTTTGGCTGAGGAGGCGCCGATGACCCAAGAGGAGGTAGAGCAGTACGCCCGCGGTTTCCTGATGTTTCTGCTGGGGACTACTATTTTCGCCGATCGGGCGAACACCGTGCCTCTCTGTTTGTTGAGTGCGCTAGTGGACGTCACGCGAATCTTGTGCTACAACTGGGGTGGCGCTGCCCTGGCCACCTTGTACGGATATATGAGCTCAGCCTCCCGTTGCAGCGGGCAATTGCTCGGAGGCTACTGGCGGGCTTGAGAGGTACATCTTCTTTTCTGCTTTACATTTCTGCTTTACATTTTCTGTACTCTGTACACTGCACACACTGCGGTCTGCTTCACGCTGATTGTATACTGCACACACGGCACACATATACTTTGCTTTACACTGACTGTACACTGCACACACTATACACTCTGCACAATACACTGCACAATACATGGCTCTGTGATTTCTGCTTTATTCTGTATTCTGCTTTATCTGATAAGCATACTGATATTTGCTCTGCAGTTGTGGGTCTACGCCTACTTTCCGAGACTCGCCCCAGTGCCAGACGTGGAGACCCCTCTTGGCGTGCCATTCTCCCGCCGCTTCGACGTTAGGTGTGTGCGGAGACCGTGGGAGTCTTTCATCTTCTTCCGTCGCTACTTTGACACCATCACCCCCGCAGAGGTATGTTCAACTTTAGAGTTTATTTAAGCTTCGCTTTGCACTGTATTTTCTGATGACAGTAGATAACAAACTGTATTTTATTCACAGATCACCTGGCAGCCTTGGGCTCCATTGCCTGCCGGGATGCGGGAGCGATTTGCTGGTGTGAAGGAGACTACCCGCTTCAGACTTCTATTGGAGGGTCCGGTCTGTCGGTCCTGGTACCTGGGTGAGCGCTTCCTGCGCCAGACCCTAGGTTTGCCAGAGCAGATAGTCCCGGTTCACCCTCCTGAGCATATGAGGGACACCGAGAGGTTTACACCTGAGCAGATGGTCGACTACACGATCGGCTGGGATGCGATACGCTTCAGAGGCATAGGCGACTACTCAGAATACGTTCGGACGTACATCATGCGGCCTTTGAGCAGCGGCCGTCGAGCTGAGAGAGAGAGGCCTGCGGCGCCGGTAGTTGGAGCAGGAGCAGGGGTGGGAGTGGGAGCACCGAGGGTGGCTCGGGTCCGCGGCAGGAGTGGAGCTCGGAGAGAGCGGGGGGCTAGTTGGCCAGCACTGCCGTGACGATGACATGCAGAGGGCATGGTGGGGCGACTTACCAGATTCCTATCGCTCCCCCTCCGGCTTATCACGAGTTGGTCGGGTTCTACGGCTTGCCTCCGGTATGTACTACTGCATCTTGCATCTTGCATCGTCATTTCATTTCAGTTTTTTGATATTCTGCAGAATACTGATGCTTCTAACACTCTTGCAGGCCTCCTCCGAGTACACTCGCCAGTCCCTGGAGTTGACTGCCTCTGTTATGGGGATGCTCCAGCAGAGCCTCGACCTTCTGGCGATTTACAGTATTCCGGTATGTTCTTCTGACCACGGTCTCAAACCATACATAAACTGTTTCACATATCTGATGCACAACGCAACACTTGATACACGACCCTCACGGCATCTGATACACTGTACTCATACACTACATTCTGCACTGATACACTGTTCACGACATTCACACACTGTACTCATACACTGCATTCTGCACTGATTCACTGCTCACAATATTCACGCACTGTACTCATACACTGCATTCTGCATTCCTATTCTGCTTTGCGTAGCATGCTGATGCGTTTGCCATTTGTATTTTTCAGCATCCCTTCCAGATTCCTACTGTAGGAGGTGCTTCAGCTGGACCTTCTGCTCCTACTCGAGATGACAGAGTATACCCCCACACCAAGGCGGGGCAAACTCATGTTGGGAGTAGCTCACGGGCACCAGTTCCTGATGATGACGAGTCTGAGGCAGAGACAGAGACAGAGGTAGAGGCGGAGTCATCTGAGGAGGAGACCGGAGATGGTATTGACTCGGGCTCAGATGACAGCGCTGATGACGATGCTCCTGGACCTTCGTCCAGAAAGAGGATGAGGACAGACCCCTAGGCCTGAGGCCGCTTAACATTGATCCAGATTTTTGCTGCTTTTCTTCATTTTTTTTGTACTTTTCTTTTTTGCTGGTAGCTAGAGTACCTTGTACTGCTGCAGTCAGGTTTTGTTTTCTCCAAAGCTATGTACTTGAAAAAGACGATGAAATGAAACAAACTTCTTATCTAAAAAAGTGTTATATTTGTACATTTCATACATTGCATCGCATTGCATCATATTACACCTCAATGTAAATGAGATTGATCTCTTGCCTGAAAATCAACCATTTGTATTGTAATAACCAGGTAATGAACCAGCTAACGGCAAAACAACTTAAACAACCCACTGCTCAGTCCGAACACTCGGCTCATACTCTGCTGGGGATTAATCTGCATACAGCCCATAACACAGCGCTTGGTTCATTCTGCACGCGGCGGATCCTGAACAAACAGTCCAATCTGACAAGACGGAATACAAAGGTGGAATCGGCTGAAGTTGAAGCACACTCAGATGCCCAAAATTTTCCCCTTCTTCTTTTGCTTCGCATAAATGTGGAGAATGGCACAGCACTCTGAGCACAGACGATTTGAGGAAAGGGTTTTCAACCAGGGTATTGAGCCTACGACTGAACACAGCGAGAACGACCCAACAGCGGAAACAAAAAGGTAAGCAACCTAAACACAACGAGACACACTCGGAAAAGACTCAAAACAAAAAGTTGAGGCAAACAAAACAAAAGACACGACATACAGACGTGTTACGAAAACGAGAGACCTCAAATCACGAGGAGCCAGTCCCTCCGGTATGTTTCCCACCCTTTCTCATTGTGATTCTCACATTGCTCGGCCCTGAGGCTCGGTTTTTCTCTCGAAACCCTTTTGCTCACTTTTCTCTCGACTTACACTCTCTATTCTTTAATCTCTCATTTTCCATCCCTCTCCAGGGTGATTGATAGATGAATAGGAAGTTGTGGGTTCACGCCCAACACTATCAGCTCACGGCTATTTCCTCCCAGGACGTCTAGTCGATGTTCCAGATGGAGTATCTTGATTCAATCCAATTTGTGCTTCGCACTTGGTTTGATACCTCGTTGCTCGGAGGATGAGAGAGCTTTCAGCCCTTTTCTGACAGCTTTAGTTGTGCCTTCTTCTGGCGAATAGAGTGCCCTTCTGGCAAGTATGTTGACTACGGGGCAAAGATAGAACACCTGACTCAACTGTGCCCCTAGTTCATCACTTTGACCATTTTTTGTTTTGGTTTTCTACTAAAACAGTTTTGGCCAAGGTGAGAGTTAGATTAACATGCTTGTTCGATTTTTGATTTAAAATCATGCAAGTCAGGCTATGAGCACTGAAAATTTTCCTTTTTGGGTCCAAGAAAGTGGTCCAGTTTTGGAAAACATGGAATAATTTTCGAGAAAATAGTCAACCTCAGTAAAAATTCTCAAAAACTATTTTTGCAAACGGTCAATGCTCAACGAGCACAGAACTTATTCTCGAGATGCGCAACCTCGGATCGGAGGCAGTGGAAATTGCCCCTTGCTTGAAAGAGCTACACGGCAACGGAAAGTTGGCCCCCTGGTTTTGAGTGGCGACTCATGGCAACGGAAAGTTGCCCCTTGTCTGGATAATGCCGCAGCATTTTGTAAACAGTCCTCATTAGTGATGATCACGACCGAACTCTCAGACACGGAGAAGACGAAGATGGTCAGAACCAATATATGGACACAGTCACTTTGAAAACGTTGGTGGCTGGACTTCAGGGTGAAGCTGCCTACGTATCCCAAACATGGGAATCAAGCCTACGTAGTTCACGGTGTCAAAATCGAACTATCGGATTCAGAGAAGGCAAGGATGATCAAAACCATTACATGGACTAAATCGCTTTGAAAGCGTTGGGGCTGGACTTCAGGATAAAGTTGCCTACGTATCCCAAACATGGGAATCAAGCCTTACGTATTCCGGTGTCACAACCAAACTATCGGATTCAGAGAAGGCAAGGATGATCAAAACCATTACAGGGACTAAATCACTTTGAAAGCGTTGGGG
>JAPPVO010004975.1:0-24365 GCA_030407325.1 Camellia japonica | reverse complement strand
GCTCGAGGAGGTACTGAAGGGCCCGTCCCAGCTCCTGCTGGAACACCCGATGGGCCTGGCGGCAAGAAAGGAATCTGAAAGAGGGACAAGCCACCCAAAATGCATTAGTAACCAAGGTATATCAGATGTAGCAAAGTGTTGTATTGTGAATAGTGAATGATTTGCAATGAATGTATACTGTGAGTGGTGTATGGGAACAATGTATCAGATAAATGCAGTGTGCAAGCTGTACAAATGATGGTGTGTTAAGAAAAGACTTCAAATCAAAGCAATTTGAATGAACTTACCGGAATACTGTAAATGCTGAGTAGGTCCATGCTCGTTTGCAGCATCCCTATCACTGAAGCCGTCATCGCCAGAGACTGATGAGTGTACTCAATGGGAGCCTACAAAATGGTTGAAATCATTAGTACTCTGTATAATATCAAGGGAAATCAAATGACAGTACAAGGGATGACAATGTAGTATATACCGGAGTCGAGCCATAACCTCCGACAAGCTCGTGACCAGCTGGAGGAGGAGCAAAGGGAACCTGATAAATCTCTCTCAACTTGCCCTCGAAGTGTCATAGTCAGGCAATACTGGCCATCCAGACCCCTGTCTCCTCAACCCTCGCCTCCTACGAAACCTGACCGCTCCGCCTCTACCTCTCATAGTTGGAGCCCTCACTCCCTCTCTCTCCTCGGACACCAGTCAAAGGCGCATCAGATGTGTCTGAATGAAGGTCGCGTAGTCGCCCTCGGCGCGGAAGTAATCTGTCTCCAGCCCGACCATGAACTGGATCACCTGGTCGGCGGATAACATGTGTGTCTCCCTCATCGATGGTGGAGGCGCCATCGGTACAAATGGGGCAGGCAACCCCAAAGTCTGACGCACAAAGCGCTCACTCAGAAACCAGGCCTGACAGATCGGCCCCTCGAAGAGGATACAGTACTGAGACATGATCTGGGCAGTGCGATACTGATCCCGGAGTCCTGACGGAATCACCTCCCATGGTCACCATGAAATCTGAGAAAGAGAACCAATGAGATGATCAGTCGTCAAATGACTAAGAAAGGTGCATTGGGTTAATCGAAATAATCTTATTGCAGACTTACCTCATGCGCCGCGACTGTGTCAAAATACTGTCGGAAAAACATGAAGCCCTCCCGGGTCCTACGACGGAGCGGACCGTCATATACATCGGAAAATGGGACCGTCACTGCAGTCTCCTCCACTGGATCTGGAGCAAGCGCCGGGAAGTATGCATATACCCAAAGCTGTTGAATGGATGTGATCAGTACAACGTATGAACAAGAATGCAGAAAGTAGAATGCAGAAGACAGTACAGTACATAACAGATGCAGGCCTAGAAGGGCGGACATTAGATCCTGTGCATATAGTGTATCATGAGCAGTATGCAGATCCTGTGTGTGTGTGCAGTGTATGGTGTGCAGTGTGTAGTGGGCATGATATACAGAAAATGCAAAGCAGAAAGCATACAGGATGACAGTGAGTACGGAGAGCACAAATGTTGAACAAAGCAAAACGTACAAATGCTAAGCAAAGTAATGAAAAGGGAAACTAGGTTGCGTACTTTCCAAGCTCGCCAGTAGCCTCCAATCACTCTCCCACACATCCAAGAAGTGGAGCTCACGTATCCATAAAGAGTGGTGAGGCCGGCTGCACCCCAATTGTAGGAGCGGACCCGCGGAAGCACCACCAGGGCGCTCAAGAAGTACAAACCCACGGTATTCCACTTGTTCGAAAACAAGGTGGCACCAAAAAGGAACAGGAGGAAGCCCCTAGCATACTGCTCCACTCCCTCATCGGTCTGAGGATCCTCTCTGCGGAACTGCTCCTCGAACCAAGAGTATCTATCCATACCCGCTCGAGCAAGGGGTGGACATGCTCCAAGCAACACATCCCATGCAGCCACCCACTCCCCCATGTCGGGATCTAGGGGAATCGAATCACCTCCCACTCCCAGACCGGTGATCATAGCAAAATCAAAAGGAGTCATGGTCATCTCCCCTGCTGTGGAAAAGTGAAAGGAATTGGTGGTGTCCCACCACCTCTCCACAAGAGCCCCCAAGAGAGGGCGACTCGCTGTAACTCGCGTCAGCCTGCAACAAAATATACCGAAGCCGGTCTCATTGACAATCCGGCGGACCCCCGTGGGGAGCACATCGTACCAGTCGTGAGGTCGTAGCGTCGTAGCGTCGTAGCCTCGAAAGGAGCGAGATCCCTCCTGTTGAAAATACAGTTTCAAATTAAATGAGTAGTGTATTGAAGATACAGTTCAAACCAAACCAGCACAGTTCGAATCAGATCAGCAATGTGTTGAAAATACAGTTCAGATCAGATTAGTGATGTATTGAAAATACAGTTGCATCCAGGGCAGTGATGTGTCAAAGATGCATTCGAATTCAGAATAGTGACGCATGAGATGTGGTTATGTGCAGTATATACAGGGTAGCAATGTATGAAATGCAGTCAGATTAAAGCATGCGATGCAATCAGATTGAAACAGTGCAAGAAATGCAGGTATTCGAAAGTAATACTACACAAAAGACAAAGGTGGTACCTCTACGGCAATGGCCGACAAGTGAGACATCGGCTCTCTCAATAAGAGGTCGTCTGGTACATCCTCATCAAAATCGGTGAAGGTATGGATGCCTCCTGCCACTGGAATGATGTGAGTCTCCGGAAGGTACACCGCGAGGTCGAAGGGACGTACGTCCAATGGTAACGGCTGAGGCTCAACCTCTGGCTCAGCCGCAAACTCTGCCGCCAACTCTACTGGAGGGAGTGCGGGGAAACCCTCGTCATGAGGCACATCGTCAGCCATCTGAGATGGATGCAAAAGAATGGTGCGAAAATGAGCAAAATGATGAAATTTAGAATAAACTCAAACCCTAAGAGAGAGAAAATTCAAGAAAAGTTGAAAAACTCGGGAAAGTGAACTAACCTCGAGAGAAGATCGGGGGAAATGATCCTTAAATTCGGGAAATGGTGAAAGAAGCCTCGGATGCAATTTCTGATCGGTTCAAATCAAAGAAAACTAAGAGTCCTTCGTGATGTAAGGTTGAATAGGGTGTTGGGAAACGCGTAGAAAGCGCGAATCTAGAGAGAAGGCACACCTAGGAAGGAAGAAAAGTGATTTCTATGGAAGGGTTTGTGAAGAAATGGGTTGGTTTTGAGCCTATTTAAAGACCCACGGCCTAAAGGCCCCTTTTGCCCAAATCTGCCACCGATGGCCGGTAGGGGCACATTGGTGGCCGACAGCATGCTGTAGATGGTCGGCAGTTGATGCAGATGGCCGGCAGTGGCCGGTAGTTGTCCCTGGTGACCAGAAAGTCTTCTCCATCTTTCCTACCTATTTTCTCTTGGAATCTGCCCCAGGTTCCATCAATCCTGTGGAAGGCTCAAAACTTGATTCGAAATGTCTCCGTGGGAGCTCGGGAGTCATATCCCCAATGTACGATGGTTTACACCCATCAATGCGCACGAGGTGTATCCTTTTGACGCATCCTAAACCCTCTGGGAGGTAAACCGGAGGTCTCCGTTTAAGATGTCCTTATTAAGCATCTTTCTCTTCTGTTGGTGTCAAGTAGTTTTCGCCCGTTACAATGAACACCCATCTAGTTCACATGTATTGTTTTGCATATCTTTAAAATGCATTGTCGTACGTTTTCTCTATCATGCATTGTCATGCATTTTCTCTATCATGCAATTGTCTTGCATTTTCTTGTCACACATCGCTATACACTTCTTTATCATGAGTTGTCCTAATTTGCTTACTTCACACATTGCATGCGTTGTCGCGTATGCTTTACTTACATGTGTTCAAATTCCTATTTCACACATTGCATGCGTTGTCACGTATGCTTTACTTACATGTGTTCAATTCATGTTTCACACATTGCATGCGTTGTCACGTATGCTTTACTTACATGTGTTCAATTCCTGTTTCACATATTGCATGCGTTGTCGCGTATGCTTTACTTACATGTGTTCAATTTCTATTTCATACATTGCATGCGTTGTCGCGTATGCTTTACTTACATGTGTTCAATTCCTGTTTCACACATTGCATGCGTTGTTGCGTATGCTTTACTTACATGTGTTCAATTCCTGTTTCACACATTGCATGCGTTGTCGCGTATGCTTTACTTACATGTGTTCAAATTCCTGTTTCACACATTGCATGCGTTGTCACGTATGCTTTACTTACATGTGTTCAATTCCTGTTTCACACATTGCATGCGTTGTCACGTATGCTTTACTTACATGTGTTTCAAATTCCTGTTTCACACATTACATGCGTTGTCACGTATGCTTTACTTACATGTGTTAAATTCCTACTTCACACATTGCATGCGTTGTCGCGTATGCTTTACTTACATGTGTTTCAAATTCCTGTTTCACACATTGCATGCGTTGTCACGTATGCTTTACTTACATGTGTTAAATTCCTACTTCACACATTGCATGCGTTGTCACGTATGCTTTACTTACATGTGTTTCAAATTCCTGTTTCACACATTGCATGCGTTGTCACGTATGCTTTACTTACATGTGTTAAATTCCTACTTCACACATTGCATTCGTTGTCGTGTATGCTTTACCTACATGTGTTTCAAATTCCTGTTTCACACATTGCATGCGTTGTCGCGTATGCTTTATTTACATGTGTTAATGCACACTTCGCATGCGTTGTCACACATTTTTCAAATGCATTGTTATGCATATTCCTAACGACATTGTACTTGTTAAGTTCATTTCTTTTTCAGGCACGATATTGTATGTACGGTTCATTTGAAGCTGGTGCAACCAGACGAGCCGCACAGGTATTGTATGCACTCCGCGTGAAATGTGGTAAGAATTGCATAATTTTCTTACATCCTTCCTATCGGAATATGTAGGACTGTTGTTCACTGCTTAAAACTGTTGCATGATTTGCTTCATTACAGCATTCTTGGCGTGATAATTAGTCATGCTCTTGCATCTTGCATACCGTTTGCATTTTGCCTCAACTTCCGAGTGCATCTCTGCATGCCATATTGATTAATTGTCTGAGTCTTCGGCCTTGTCAAAAATGGGTCGTCTCTGGGCTTTGACATTCACTCCCGTCACTTTGTGACTTCTGAGTTCTGTCAAAGAGGGGCAACTGTAGACACCCCATTTTTGACCGTCCTCAAGACTTGGTTGTGCTCGTAGGTACACCCAACAACTTGTTCGATTGCTCGCTCAGCACTCGATTGTCGCGGCGGAACGTCACCGGTTCGAGTTTCCCGGACCTTGTATCCTTTCTGCCTTATTTTTGGACCCTGATTTGGTCCTTTCAGAGTGGCCCTCCTGGTGCACTGCGGCCATGGCTTTGTTCTGCCGGCCACTGATGAAGCCCTGCCGGCCATCAGTGTGCCACTGCCGGCCATTACTGATGGCCGACACCCCCCCTATCTCAGCTGGTTTTCCTCCAGATCTTTTGAGCCAGCTGGATTTTTGTTTGCTCCCCTCCATACACGTGTATGGAGGGATGAAGGCCTTGCAAAGCTTCTTGAAGAAGCTTTGGCTTTTCATTCCTCTATATAAGGAAGAGGCTTCTTCCTTAGACAGGGTTCTGAACTTTTGAAGAGAAAAAACCTCTCTTTCTCTCTGTATTGTTTGTGTTTAGTGCTTAGAAATTGGATTTCCTTGCACTTTTACACTACAACACATAGATATACACCACCACCATTGGACTAAGCTTCTTAGGAGGAATTCTTAAGCTCTAAAAACTAGTTTCCACCCCCTGAAGTTGCTGGTTTCAAAGAGGGTCTTCAAGGGTGAGCATTTCCCCCATTTTTGCACTTTCTTGCACCTTGCTTTAGCCCTCTTTGCATATTGTTTTAGGCTTTGCTTATAACTGAAAAAAGTCTTGTTTTTAAGTGCTTTTTAAGTTTGGTTAAGGTCATTTTTCTGTTTGGGCTGTGTAGCCCCCTTGCATGCTTTGTTTGGCTTTGTTTTAAGCCATATTTGGAAGCCTCCGAGCTAGCCTTGGTTTGGCTGTGGTTTTGAGGTCCTAAATCAGAGGGGTAGTCCGCTCTCTTTGTATTCCTCTTTGCTTGCTTTTTTGGCCTTCCAAAGGACCATCCCTCTATGCATTTTTTAGGCTTGGTCCAGGCCTTTTTTTGTGACTTTTAGGACCTACCTTGGCCCTATCCAAGGCTGGTTTGGTCATGTCTTGCTTGCATCTAGCATGTGTAATGTAACTCCATTTATAGCTCATCAAAGTAGCACGTGTGCATAGTCTTTGTTGAGTCCATTTCAGTCCATTTTTGGTGATGTTTTACCATGCCATGAATCTGTTTTGGGTTGGTTTTGTTACTCCATGTTTGCTTGATGCACTTGTAGTGTAAATCCCCTAAACTAGCTTCATATGCTCCATGCCATGCCATGCCATGTCATTTTAGCTTGTTTGGTTTACATTTCAGCATGTATTTGGTCATCATTTGGTATGTTATGACCCTATCCATAGTTGGTTTGATCATCCTTTGCATGCTCCATATAGGTGTAGAACAAATCTTGTTTACTAGCCTTTTGTGCATGATGTTTTGACTCATCATACTAGCATATTTTGGCTTTGCTCAAACTTGATTTTATGTTTATTTTGAAGTGTTCTAGGACTGTTTTAGGCTGCTATGACCATATCACTCATGCTTTGTATAGCTATAGTGTAAATGCTTAGGCTAGTCTTGGGTTTTGAGGCCTCTATCATGTCATACACGTGATGTTTGCATGCCTTGCCCTCATTCCACATGCTATTTCAGTCCATGAAATGTTGTCATACACTTGCATTTGACATGCCTTGAATGCTTTGTATAGCTTGTGCTTTATGCCTCAAGAGTGGACTTTTGTGCATGCCACTTAGCCTAAACCTTTGGCTCATCATTTCAGTGCATTTTGGGTCCTAATATACCATGATGTAACTCTGTTTTTGGTTGTCCAAGTCATGCCATGATTGGTTCTCATAGGTGTAGTGCATTGCCTCTTTAAAGCCTTGCATGCTCCATGCTTTTAGCCTTGTGTTCTAGCCTTTGTTGGCTAGCTTTGAGCTTGATTTTGGTCTTGTTTGGGCCTGCCCTAGGACTATTTTAGGTCCCCTTGGCCCTTTGGGGCTTGCCTTGTATGGCCATGGCTTAAGTCCCTTTGCTTACTTTGAGCCTTGAGCATCATAACATGCTATGCTTGCATTGTTAAGTTGATTTAGCATCAATTAACATGGTATTTCAGAGCTTACCTCATTGTCATATATCCATGTTTGTTGCTCCTTAAGTGTGCTTAAGAGTTGTCCTCTTTGTGCCTTAATACTTGAGCCATTTGGCATGCATGCTTGCCTTGCCTTTCCATGCTTTTCATGCCATCAATTCCATCACTCTGGCTACTGATTTGGACCTAGTTAAGAGCCGTCCATCTTTGGTGTAAGCCCATCTTACCATGTTGTCGCATGCTTGTTTCATTTCGTATGTTGTCGGATACTTGTTTAGCTTTGCATACCCCGCATGCTCACATGTTCATGTTGCATTTTGTCATGTTGTCCAAGGTCGTCACCTCACATCATGTTTATATGCTTGTTGCATGCTTGGGTTAGTTGCATGTTTGCACACTTAGGTTATGTTGCATGTTTGCCATGCTTATATATTGCATTGCTTGGATTAAGTATTAATCCGAGCACGAGGAACAAGGGACGTTTCATACTTCAAGTGATGGGACGCGTCTCAATTCTCGGTCGCCGAAGCTCTTGATGATTCATGATAGAGTTCTAGGCTTTACTTGCTTTATTTGTGCATTCATTTTCATATTGATTTGCACAAGTTGGATCTTTGGCCATCATGCATTTGGATGCGTGATTGATGGTCAGATCTCCCTCCATGGCCGGCAAGCCACTGGTGACTTCCCCTGCAGTGTTTTGGTAAGTTTCAGCAACAAGCACTGAAAGACACCCTGCAAACAGAGCCTCTAAAGAGCAACCAGAAGGCGTTTCGAGGCGAAGAACCGAAGCGAGCATGCATGCCTCCCTTCTTTAAACAGAGCTGGAATAGCACCGTTTACTGCTTTCCCTACTTGCTTGTTGTCATTCATTAATCAGTTAATTAATTTGTTAATTAATTAAGTTGTGTAATAATTAGTTGTAGCTAGTTATTCATTTGGTTTTGTAATAATTAATTAGCTTGTGAGTTAGTTAATTAGGTGGCCTGTATTATTCTTTCAGACCCTCTGAGCGAGGGCACAATTGTAATAAGTGTGCGTGCGTGTGTGCATGTCTTCCAATCCCATTTTCTTTTTCCCTTTTATTTAACTGCTTATAATGGTTAGATTTAAGGCATATTTCAATTAGCATACCTTATGCTATGCATGCGTGCATTCATTCATCTGTCTTACATGCACCGGGCTCAGCGCATCATGCTAACTACATAAGTATTCCAAATCTAACTTGAATACGTGTTACTTGTCACATTCCAGAAACCATCCTAGGATTAGCCGAGCCTATTCTAGATTGCATTTTGTATGCGATGCATTAGGCACTTAACATGGACTTGGATCATGCATGATTGCTAACAAGTTTTCTGTTTTGGCTTGGAATATAATGGCCCTGTTTGGTAGAGCTGTGGGAAAGTGCTTATAGCTTATGCCTAAACAGCTTATAGCTTATAACTTTCAGCTTAAGCTGATTTCCAGCTTATTCTTAAAGCATCTCCTGCCCCACTCAAAGAATAAGCTGATTTCTGACTTCCGAAAAGCTATAAGCTATAAGCTCTAAGCTAAACCAAACACATCAAAATATTTAAATTAAGCTGAAAACTGAAATAAGCTGTAATTAAGCTCTACCAAACAGGCACAATGTAAGTATTTATGCTTTAGCATCTCACGTGAGTGTGAATGTTAACATGACAGCATGCTTACCATGTGACTATATGCTTATGTGATAAATTGCCTAAATGCCTGTGGGTGAAGGTTGGATTACTTGAATTGGGATAATTCATTGAAATCCGTATTTTAGCCTACTTGCGAGTAGCAAATTTCATAACATTTCCAAACAAATGGATATGCAATGCGTTGTTCCAAATTAGGCGATCTAGTCTATACTTGTTTTACTGTGCGCATCACGTAGTAAATCTAGGCTAATAACCGGAATAAGAGCACATAATTTTTTCAAAACTAGATATCATGGTTAGTAGAGGCCGATCTTTGATCGGGCGAGCGGGGGTGCTCACGAAGTGACCTTCCCCAATCGTACCGAAGTTCCCGAGCCGAGGCAACTTTGGTGATGACGGACACGTGGCCTTAGGCAACGAGTCAGGGTTTCCTAAATTCCCCAAAATAAAATATTTAGGTGGCGACTCTGGTATCTGGCAAAGCAGTCCATGTTTGGCACTTCTTTCAAAAAATCTGTTTTCAAAAACGATTTGCCGGATTTGGACTCTTTGACGATTCATCAGTCTTGCATTGCACTCTGCGAGATTAGATACAGGACCATGACATTGAGTCCTGAAATGTAGTGAGCCCCAAACGAACAAAACGGGATTTCCCTCCCGGGACGTTCAGGGACGTCTACAGCTATGAAATGTGCATGGTGGATACGGTTTTGGTGACAGAAATGAGGCTGGAGAAAGTATCTTAGATTTTGCATTAGCTTCTGACCTGGTGGTGGCCAATACTATGTATAAGAAGAGGGAGGAGCATTTGATAACTTTTAAGAGTAGGTCAGTTAAGAGCCAAATAGATTACTTCTTAGTGAGAAAAGTGGACCGCCTAAAATGCAATGATTGTAAGGTGATTCCTGGAGAGAGCCTGACCTATCAACATAGGATTTTGGTACTAGATTTATATTTTAGAGGCAATACCAAGCTAGGAAGGATGGTGGGCGTCGTAGGATGAGATGGTGGGACTTAAAAGGGGATAAACTAGAAATATTTAAGAATAGAATGGATAAGGAAGGTACTTGGGACTTGGAAGATGATGCTAACATTATGTGGAACTTGATGGCCAACTGTATGAGGAGAATCTCAAGGAAAGTGCTTAAAGAGTCGAAAGGGACGGGACCCAGCTCTAGGGAAACTTAGTGGTAGAGGGAAGATGTTCAAGCGGTAGTTAAGGCAAAAAAAGAGTGTTTTAAAAAATGGCAGAAGGATAGAACTGAAGAAAACCTTAAGAGCTATATATTGGCTAATAATGAGGTCAAAAAAGTAGTGAGAGAGGCGAAGTTGAAAGCTTATGATGACCTATACACTAGACTAGATAGTAAAGAGGGAGAGAATAGGGTATACAAACTTGCTAAGATACGGGGAGAGGAAAACAAGAGATTTTAATCAAGTTAAGTGCGTCAAGAGTGAGGATTCTAAAGTATTGGTGAATGATGAAGAAATTAAGGAAAGATGGAAAAACTATTTCGAGAAACTATTAAATGAGGAACATGGAGGTACGGCAATAGGGGAAGAAATGGCTAGTAATACGATAAACTAAGACTATAGGTTTTATCGCAGGATTAGGAACTTTGAAGTGGAGATTGCACTTAAGAAGATGAAATCAAATAAGGCTTTAGGACTCGATGATATCCCTATTGAAGTTTGGAAGTGCTTGGATAAAAAGAAGGTTATTTGGTTGACTAGGTTGTTTAGCAAAATTTTGTTGACTAGGAACATGCCAGATGAGTGAAGGAAGAGTATTTTAGTGCCAATATATAAGAATAAAAGAGATGTCCAGAATTGCAACAACTATAGATGAATCAAGCTAATGTGTCATATAATGAAAGTGTGGGAGAGGGTGATGGAACGGCGATTGCGAGATATAACAGAGGTTTCAGAGAATCAATTTGGGTTTATGCCCGGCAGGTCAACAATGGAAGCGATTTATCTTTTGAGGAAAGTAATAGAAAAGTATAGAGAAAAGAAAAGAGATATTTATATGGTGTTTATTGACCTTGAGAAAACATATGACAGAGTACCCTGAGATATAATATGGTGGTGTTAGAGAAGAAAGGGGTGACAAAAGGTTACATTGATGTGATTAGGGACATCTATGAAGGGTGGTGACCACTATTAGATCTCCTACTGGAGAGACAAATGAATTTCCTATCACTGTTGGGTTACACCAAGGATCTACCTTAAGCCCTTATCTTTTTGCTTTAGTTATGGATGAGTTGACGAGAAATATTCAGGATGACGTGCCATGGTGTATACTTTTTGCAGACGATATCGTGCTAATGGATGAGACTAGAGAAGGAATTAACATAAAGTTGGAGATTTGGAGAAAAGCTCTTGAATCTAAAGGATTCCGGAGAAGTAGAACAAAGACAGAGTACATGGAGTGTAAATTTAGTAACAGTAACAATGAAAGAAGAGGAGAAGTGAAGATTGAGAACTAAGAACTACCTAAGAGTGAACATTTTCATTATTTAGGGTCGATTATCACAATAGCCGGGGAGATTAATGCGGATGCGGCCCATAGGATTAAGGCAGGATGGTGTAAGTGGAGAAATGCGTCTGGGGTATGTAGAACCCCATTTTTTACTGACCTCAAGACTTAGACGTCATCGTTTGTGCACTCGATGATTATGTTTATTTGTGCTTGTTTTGAGCGCCCGAAGTTCTCGGCGGAACACCTTGTCTTTGAGCCTCTGAACCCCTTGTGTTTTGTGCTTGTTTTTGGGCCAAACCTTGGTGCCTCTTGCCTGGAAGGGGGAGGGGCCTTGTCGGCCACTTTTTGGCCTTGTCGGTTACTTTTCCCTCTTGTCGACCACTTGAAGTGGTCGGTCAGCTAGTTGAGGTGGCCGGGCGGCCACTTAAAATGGCCGACGGCCATTTTTGTCCTTTTTCAGATATTTCTTTGCCAGTTGTGCCAGCTGTTGTTCACTGAAGGCCATCTCTATACACATGTATGGAGGGATGAATACAAGCCTTTAGCTTGATTTTCTATATATAAGGGGGTCTCTCCCCCATTTTGAGAGGTTGGATATTTTAAGCAAATTTCTTCCTCTCTCTCTAGAATTCTCTCTCTCTCCTCTTGTTTTATGCTTGATAGTTAGAATTCTCTACACATTTGCACACTAGCCCTTAACCAAATTGGACCACCTTGGAGCTGAGGACTCTTGGAACCTATTTTGGGTTGTTGGAAGGTTGTTTGAGCCTAAGAGAGTGGCTGTTTTGTGCTGTGCTTCAAAGGTATAAGGCTTACCTCATTTAAGCTCTTTGTACATACTTGCTTTTCTATCTCTTTATACTGTTTTGGGCCTAGTTTTCAACTACAAAAAGTTTGATTTTTGGGCCTTAACATGTTGGTTTGAAGTCATTTTGTGCTAAGGGTTTGTCTACCATTCTTGTTGCTTATTTGTGTGAGCCTTTGCACCATCTTTTAGCATGTTAAAATCAAACTTTTTAGGCCTTTAAACCACTAAAATTCAGAGTTATTTCAATGGTAAAAAGCATGTTTTGAAGTCCAAAAATGGAGGGTTTAGCTTCCCCTCCTTGTGTCTCACTTCCATGCCTAGTTAGCATCACATGGTAGCATGTTTTTGTAGCTTAACTTAGCTTATTTCCAACATGTGTTTGCCTCTGTTTTGCCATGATTTAGCTCTATTTTGGGCTGCTTTGGTCATGTGGGCTTTGTTTTGTATAGTTGTAGTGCAAATGGCTTCACTAGCTTGGCATTTTAGGCCTCTAAACATGTTTTGCTTGGATTGATTGCATGTTGTAGTGTCTTTTAACATGTAATTTCAGTGTATATAGCTCTGTCACATGCTCATTTATTTCACTCTTTCATTGCTTTTGAGAGTTGTGTTTTGAGTCTTGTTTGCAAGCTAACATGTGAGCATGTTTTTCTAGCCCTTTATACCTCAATCTCAACATCTTTTAGCCACTGTTTTGGCATATTTTAACTCTATCCAGAGCTGGTTTGGTCAGTTGAGCTTTGTATTGCATGCCTATAGTGTTGTGATCTTCACTAGTTTGGTGCTTTTGGCTTTTTAGCATGTATTGCATGTGTTGCTTGCATGATTTAGTGTCATTTTGCATGTCATTTCAGCACTGAAATATCTGCCACCTCCCTCATTTCTTCACTTTTCCATTTTCTTTGAGGTTGGTTAGCCTTAAGGTTGTGTTTAAGCTTGAGATTGAGGCTTGTGCTTAATGGTTTTAATCATCTTTTGAGGGTTTCTACTAACCAACGGCATGATCTCTCTCATGTCTTGAGTCATCATTTGGTGACGCCTCTCTCATTAGAGGACACTCACCTTGGACTTAACCGGTTAAAGAATGATTCGGTAATATAAAATGTGTAAACAAAATTTGACAAGTAAAACATAAACAAGATAAGCATGCTGTGTTGCATTGCATGTGTTTGGATCAGACGTTAATCCAAACAAAAGGAAAATGGGACATTTCATACTCAAAGTGATGAAACGTCTCATTTTTCTTGGTCACCGTCACCCTTGATCTTGCATGATAGGGTGGTGGTTGTTTTGGTCTTGTTTGTGCATTCATTGACCTTGTACAAACTTGGCTCTTTGGCCATCATGCATTGAAAATGCTTGATTGGTGGCTTGAGAGCCACAAACTACACTCCTTTGAGCTTGAGAAATGATAAGGAGGGTAGCAGTACACACATTTCTTGAAAATGCATTACTTTGCCTCTGTTTGCTCTCTGTTGCAACAAAAGCAGAAGTCCAAAAAAAGGGGTGGCCGACCGGCCACTTAAACTAACTGACCGGCCAGTTGAGGTGGCCGACATCCACTTTTTGTGGCCGACCGGCCACCAGTCAATTTTTGTGCAAATGTATTCCTGTGTTGGAGCAAAGGCAATCTGGAAGTTGGTACAGTTTTCAGAGATCAAATGAGTGCAAACAGAGGTATCCGATGGCAAGGCAAGGGCATTTTCAGGCGAAGCAACCAAGGATGCATGCGTCTCTTGCCCTTGAGGCCATTTAGTCACTTTTGTTAGCTTAGAATAAGTTAGCTAATTCATTCATACAAGTGTTGTAATTAATTAGCTAATTCATTTTGTTATAATTAATATTTTAGCTAGCTTAGAATAGTTAGTTAATTTATTTCAATTGTTGTAATAATTAGTTAGAATAGTTAATTAGTTTTGGTTTGTAATAGCTTAACTTATTCATTCAGACCCTCCTTCATGAGGGCGCAATGTTGTAATAAGCGTACGTGCGTGTGTGTATGTCTTTTAACCCCACGTCTTTCTCCCTTTTATTTATCCGCTTTCGATGGTTAGATTAGGGACATTTTCAATTAGCATACCTTATGCTCGCATGTTTGCATCATTCATTTGTGTTGTATGCACTGAGGCTTGGCGCATCATTCAAACTGCATTGTCAATTCCAATACTTCTTTGAATGCATGTTTCAAAGCATGTTATCAAATTGTATCATATGCCATGATTAGGTAGCTGAGCCTATTTAGTCGCATTATTGTATGTGTTGCATTAGACATCTTAACATAGTTAGGATCATGCATTATTTCTAACTAGCTTTTGTTTTGGCTTGGAGTACTTGGTAAGTTTTAAGCTTTAGCATACTTGCATGAGTGTGAGTGTTGCCATAATAGCATGCTTGCCATGAGGCTATGTGCTTACTTGATAAATTGTATGAATACCTGTGGGTGGAAACTTTGTTGTTTGAATTAGAACAATTCGATGAATGTATGTTTTAAGCCCGCTTTGCGAAGTGGCAAAATCATGTTTTAAGGCCACTTGAGGTGGCAAATCTGCAAAATTTTAAGCCCACTTGAGGGTGGCAACTTCAAACCATTTTCGAAAACAAACATAAGTTGTTTTGTTCTAATTTTTGCGATTTAGTCTATACTTTCTTTTGTGTGCGTCACATAGTAAAGTTAGCTAATAACCGGAATAAGAACACATGAGGTTTATAAAACAATATATCATGATTAGTAGAGGCCGATCTTTTGATTGGGCAAGTGGGGGTGCTCATTTCAGGACCTTCCCCTCTCGTACCCAAGTTCCTGAGCCGAGACAACTTTGGTGATGACGGACACATGGCCTTTAGCACGAGTCAGGGTTTCCTAAATTTCCCAAAAACAAAACATTTAGGTCACGACTCTATAATCTCGCAAAGCAGTCTAGTTTTGGCATTATTTGATTCAAAATCGATTTTCCAAAATGATTTGCCGGATTGGACTCTTTGGTGTTTATCAGTTTCACATTGCACTTTGTGAGATTAGATTCAGAACCGTGACAGGAGTTCGAACTGTAGGACCAATTCGAGCTCTTCGAAAGGGGGCGCGAAGAAAGTCGAGCTGGGGATTTAGAGAACTTGACTTGAACTCATGATATGTTGTTTTATCTATACTTATGTGTTTTTTTGCATTTGCATTTGCATTTGCATTGGTGCGCCTAAGTCATTGTGTTTGCCATCTACTATTCCTGAACGGTTTGCCAGAGGCTTGCTTGGAAGAGCGTACCGTAAGGCTAACTGGTTGAGGACTCTGCCACGATGGGAATACAAACCTTGGATCTAGACTACCGCTGTACCGTTTGATTCTCCTTTCACTTCTCGATGTTAGAAGCGAGAGGTATATTAGGTGGTCTTGCTTAGGCACCCTTTTTGACTAGTCGACCTAGTTGCATATCGGAAGCTATAGAGACTCTTCCAAACTAGGATAGGTTGCTCACCCGAATGTAGGTTTGGAACAGTGAGCAAGCTTGAGAAACTTTTCAAACAAACTAGGACAGGGAAACCCTACCCAAAGCAAGCTTTTCAAACAAACTAGGACAGGTTGCTTTGCTTGCCTAGTGAATCCCTAGTTCCTGACGAAACTAGGACAGGGAAACCCTACCCCATCATAGGGGTGTTTTGGCTCTCACTTGCTTGATATGTGCTTTTAGAGTGTGAATTTACAGGAATGCATGTATCAGTTGCAAGTCCGAGTATTAGTTTTGAGGCAAAAATCAGTGTTTGAGTACAGATTGTCCAGCTTATGATTTCAATTGTGTTGTCCTTGTCTAAGCCGAGATGTTGTGCGTTTGCTGATTGTTGTTTCTTTTCTTCTTTTTTTTTTTATTTTCTTTTTGCAATGTAGTATTTCATAATTGCTTCCAACAAGGCAGCTACCCTCCGAGCACACTGGACCAGAGTCAGGAGGATTTACCGATCTGAGGATCTTATTAGAGGACAACCAGTGTCTGCTTCGCTACCTCCGGTTACGAGACGGAGGACAGTCAGGCATAGATCACCGGTTCAGCAGTCGCCAATTCAGCGGTCACTATCTACGTCACATGTGCGCAGTCGGGCCCAGTTTTCAGCTTCCGCCTCAGAAAGAGAGTATACACCGGTTTTAATAGATTAGCACCCCTTAGACAGTATAGAGGATATGATGCGTCAACTTCAACAAACCATCGAGGCCATGCAGCTGGACACCGCTCGCCAAGCGGAAGTTACTGCTCACCAAACAGAGATTGCAGCCCAACAGGCTGAGTTAATCACTAGGCTTCAACAGCAACAGCAACCACAACAAGCAGCAGCTTCTGCTTCACATCCACCCCCAGTCAGGGTTCTAATACCCGGGGATACAACTAATATCCAGGAGAATGCGGACATTCCAGCAGGGCCAATCCCACCTCAGACTTCCAAAGCACTGGTCTACCCAATGGAGGCACCGTTTGAGTTTGAGGTCGACTCTACCACTCTGAAAGTGAGCAAGCTTGAGAAGCTTTTCAAACGAGCTCAGGGTGTCAATTCGATCCTAGATATAGAGGACGGCTATACAGATTCGGCAGTGACATTTTTGGATAGATTTAAAATGCCACACATAGACCGCTTCGACGGCCCGGGCGAGCCCATGGTCTACTTGCAGTTATTTTTAGATATTCTGCGGTCGATGGGCCTGACTAGACTGCAGAAACTATCCCTCTTTGGCCGGACCCTGTCGGGAATCGCAGTTATTTGGTATGCTAAACTGGAAGATTCTATGAAGAGGAGCTGGGAAGAGATGGCTGAGGCCTTTATCGCCCAATATTCCTATAACACTCAAATTGAGGTCAGAACTTGTGATCTCAAGGCTACTCGTCAAGAGCCGAAGGAGGGCTTCTCCGATTTTGTCACTCGGTGGAGGACCAAGGCCTCTATGATGACCACCAGGTCAGTTGAAAAGGACCAAATAAGAATGGTTGTCCGTAATCTGCAACCGAAGCTGCTGTAAAAGATGATTGTCTTACCCCTACCTACATTTGTTGACCTTCATGAGATAGGGGTACAGATAGAGGATACGATGAAACAAGGTCTGATTGACCATGAAAAAGAGCTGCCCAATAGGGCTTTTATATGCAGTTCAAATGCGGCTCCGAGTAGTAACGCAGCTGCAAGGACTTCTAATGTTGGTATGGTCACCACCACACCGAAAACAGCCACCCCTTTTACCGGTACATCCAGAACTACCCCACAACCTACAAAGTACCCACCCCAGGGCCAGAGGGTTTTCATCCTACTCTACATGTCTCTATCTACAGCCTTGAGGGTCCTAATCAGAAAGGGACATCTGAAGCCCCTGGAGCCGCACCCATTGCCTAATCCTCTCCCTCCTACACATAACCCAGCCAAGTATTGCGTCTTCCACCAGTAGCATGGTCATGATACCAACCTATGCTTTAGACTTCGTCATGAGATTCAGGATCTCATTGACAACAAAGTGATAGCGCCTCCTGAGAAGCCTAACGTCACTACAAATCCCCTCCCACCACATAACCAACCCCCACCACCCAAGCAAGTAAACCTTATCCAAACAATGGCTGTCCCATACGACCCTAGCATATACACCACCCCCATCCACCTGCCTAAGCCGGCGCTATTCATTCCAGAGAGCACAAACTTGTGCATGATGAGTGCGTCCATATCCCAACCCGAACCCGTGGTGGTGGCCGTGGTAGAAGAAGGCATGCTTGAGGGTCCTATGAGCTTAATTGAGGAAGCATACAACCCCTGTCGCTACATTGTGCCAACAAGTTAGGCTAGACCAGGGGTGGAGGTTAATGTAGTCTGGGAGGACGGGCCAAGCCGGGACTGGATGACTTAGCTGAGCTCGATGAGGACATCAGTAATCTGCAGTTCTTTGATGAGCATGATCTGGGAAATGTACAGATTGGCTGGTTTTATATGAACAAATCAACGGATAATTCAGGGTGGCTTAGTGATGAGCCAGATGTTGATGAGGGGTCTCAACCAAAGCAGGAACAGCTAGAAACGGGAATTGCCGCAACAGCCGGAATGGTCGATAGCAAAGGGAAGTCGTCGGAGAGCACCGGTACTAAGAATTTTGTTCAAGAATTGGGTAGTGTTTGTACAGCCGATATAGAACAGGAGGCCGCGCTGAAACGGTTCGAGCATGAAAGAACTGAGATTGATCAGAAGGCTAGAAAAGCCAAAAGCCCTGTGGGGACTGACTGTGTTGCGGATACAAGAATGCTTACAACGGAACCGGACAGCTGCCTGTCGGTTGCAGAAGTAATATGATGGGAAGATGATGATTTGCATCTTGCCCACACGGATGAAGATTGGGGACAGAATCTGCCAGATGATACATGGTATGCCGAGGAAGTTGATCACATGACTCGGAGTGGATGGTACTTTAAACCCCCACACTTGGACCAACCAGAAGCATCAGGAAAGATAAGGAAGTTGAGAAACAGAGAGATAAACTGCTAGAAGAAAAAGCTGTACTAACGCAGTTGAAGAGATTCAGGCGGACATCTCCATCTGGGTTTGCTCATGGCTTCACGGTGCACAGACAAGCCGTCCTATCAGCAATGGATAAGGCTAAGCTCTCTATCGACACAACCCCCGAACAGTTAGTGGGATTGGTGTTCCGGAGGTGCTTCGCCGACTTTGACCTTTACAGATAAAGAATTACCGCATGAGGGCTCCAAGCATAACAAGCCACTATACATCTCCATGGAATGTAAAGAGAAGTGGATACCAGTTGTCTTGGTTGATACCGGGTTTGTAATTAATGTGTGTCTGTCGCGCACGGCCTATGCTATCGGTTTAAAGTCGACAGACTTTGTACCGACAGCCCAGGTGATTCGGGCTTATGACAATACAAGTTGGGAAGTGATGGGGACAGTTTGGATCAATACCCAGGTTGGCCTGGCGTAATAGGACATTGAGTTCCACGTCTTGGATGTTCCGGCCACCTTTAATTTACTCCTTGGACGGTCGTGGCTGCACCAAGTGAAAGTTGTCTCTTCCACTCTGCATCAGATGTTGAAGTACCGTCATTGGAATGGGGTAGCTATTGTTTTTGAGAACTCTTCCATACATCCTCCACCGGAAGTCACTACATTGGTACTAGAAATTGTACACGGCGAGGAGGATGTCTTTTTGTCTGGGTTCACCTTGGCTGAGGCCCGGGTAATACAAGATATTCTGGCTATTGATGAGGGGTTATATGTCAGTGCTCAATCTGTCTACCTCATGAATAAGCTGCAACATGTACCCGGAATGGGATTGGGAAGGAGCGGCTGGAAGGGCGTCCCTGCGTTGGCCGAAGTGCCACACAACCCTTATACCTTTGGTCTAGGTTACATACCTACTAAAGAGAACTGGATAAGAAAGGGGAAGGAAATGGCAGGAAGGGCCAAAGCTAAGCAAACTGGGAAGCACTATGACCTGGTGCATAGACCTATTCAAGGAACCCTGAACGGCCGCTTTGTCCGGAAGGGGGAGGATTTCCCATTTTGCAGCTTTCTTAAGCCATGGCTGAATTCTGAGAAGCGGCGTTTGCCCGGCTTTGAGATCTTTTTCGACCTACAGTTGTAGAAGAGCAGACTGACCTACCAACTGTGGCTGAACAGTGTACAGAGGCTGAGTTTGATGGTATAAAACTCGAGATGGGAGCAGCGCTGACTTGTCTCCTTTCAGATCCTCAGATCACACCAGAGAGCTTGGGGGATGACTTCTCTGTTTCCATGATTGGGGATCAATCGGCTGTGGGCCCTTCTTCTGGCATTCTGGATGCATCTATCGCACCCTTCCTCGTTTGGCAATTCGATGAGGGTTTCTTATCCAGCAATTCTGAGTCGGGTAGTGAACCGGAATCTGATTCCACAGAGTCTGTGGAGTCGGAATCAATTCTAGTTCTTCTGAGTCAGAGTTTGGTATTCCTGGAGTTGATAACCCGGATGCCGTTGTTTTGTCCAGGTCCTCTTTTTCCTTTTCTTTTGAGTCGGTTGTGAACTGAAGAATTGGACGAACTGGAAGTAGTGAATGAGAATGATACCACTGCTGTTTCTGAATACTTTTCAGTGCCACTTGTTTATTGCATTAATCAGGACTTTCAAAATTTTGATAAAAATGACGAGAAAGAAATTCCTCTGGTTTTGCAACATTTGACTGATCGAGAGGAGGAGAGGTTTGTAAAACCCCTTGTTGATGAAATCACTTCAATTAATGTTGGTACTGAGAAGGATCTGCATCTGGTCCAGATCGAGTCCACGTTGTCTTCAGAGGAACGCGAGCGCTTAGTCACTTTATTAACAGATTTCAAAGATGTTTTCACGTGGTCCTACGAAGATATGCCATGCCTTGAATCGATCCTGAGATTGTACAGCACCGGATCCCTCTTGACCCTAAGGCCCGACCCGTCAAGCAAAAGCTTCGAAGAATATGCCCGGATTGGGCTTTGAAAATCAAGGAAGAGGTCACAAAGTAGATCGATGCAGGGTTCTTGCTAGTATCTGAGTATCCTACTTGGTTGGCCAATATCGTTCCAGTGCCGAAGAAAGATGGCAGAATTCGGGTGTGTGTTGATTTCAGAGATCTGAACAAAGTTAGTCCGAAGAACGACTTTCCTGTACCGCACATTGATGAATTGGTGGATTTCACCACAAGCCATGCATTGCTCTCCTTTATGGATAGGTTTTTTGGATACAACCAGATCTTGATGGCACCTGAGGATAGGGAAAAGACTGCCTTCACCACCCCGTGGGGAACCAATTGTTACCGGGTGATGCCGTTCGGTCTGAAAAATGCCGGGGCTACTTATCAATGGGCAGCAACCACGATCTTACACGATATGATCCACAAAGAGGTTGAGGTGTACGTGGACAACATGATTGTCAAGTCCAAGGAAAGAGAGGGCCACTACACCGCCTTGAAGAAATTTTTCCAACGGATTAGGGAATTTTGGTTACGACTGAATCCTCAGAAATGCACTTTTGGTGTCACAGCAGGGAAAATGCTGGGGTTCTTGATTACACAGAGGGGCATTGAGGTCAATCCTTCTAAAATCAAGGTCATCCTAGAAATGCCACCACCAAGGACTGAAAAGGAAATGCGAGGTTTCTGGGAAAAGTGCAATTTATAAGACGATTTATTGCAAAATTAACCTTGACTTGTGAACCATTATTTGGTCTCCTGAAGAAAGGAAAGAAATTCCAATGGAATGACCGATGCCAGGTTGCTTTTGAGCAGATCAAGCAGTATCTACAGAACCCACCCGTGTTGTCACCGCCAGAGCCGGGGAAGTCGTTGATTTTGTATCTGTCAGTAACCGACACGACAATGGGCTGCATGCTTACGCAGAAATTTGAGGATAGAGTGGAAAAGGCCATCTATTACCTGAGTAAGAAGATGCTGGAATATGAGACCCGTTACACTTTGCTGGAGAAGGCTTGCTTAGCCTTGGTATGGGTTACCAGGAAGTTGAGGCACTACCTGTTAGTTCACTCCGTAATTCTAGTTTCGAGATTGGATCCCATCAAATATCTCTTCGAGAAACCAGCACTTACAGGTAGGCTAGCCCGTTAGTTGCTTCTTCTCTCCGAATTTGATTTGAAGTATATGACTCGCAAGTCTGTGAAAAGGAGAGCGGTAGCGGAGTTCCTAGCCGATCACCCAGTGGAGGGAGACGAAGCAATAGAGTATCTGTTCCCGGATGAGGCCATTCTGCAGGTCGAATAAGAGATTTGGACCATGTACTTTGACGGAGCATCTAACCAGTACGGTTATGGGATAGGGGTGTTGTTGATAGCGCCCGACAATTCCCACATACCTTTAGCTTTCAAACTCCGGTTCAAGGTATCAAACAATGAAGCAGAATACGAGGCATGTATCGTTGGCTTGGAAACCGCCCGGGAACTAGGGGCAAAAAGGTTGGATATCATTGGGGACTCGAACCTGGTTGTATCTCAAGCGAAAGGAGACTGGAAGGTTAAAGAAGAAAGAATGAAAATCTATCACCAAACCCTAGACGTTCTGATTCCTAGGTTTGAGAAACTAACCTTCACGCATCTGTTAAGAGAGAGCAACAGGTTCGCTGACGCCTTATCAACTCTATCTTCCATGATAGACATCCCTTTGGGAGTCCGGATTCGTCTGATCATTATTGAATAGAGATATGTGCCGGCCTATGAGTTGATTGCTGCAATAAATGAAGTACAAGATCAAAACCCCTGGTACCATGATATCTGAAACTTCTTGGAAAATGAGGCTTATCCACTAGGGGCAAATGCCAAAGATAAGAGGGCAATATGACGAATGGCTACTTAGTTTATCATCTGCCGGGGTAAATTGTACAAATAAGGCCATCTGGGAATGCACAAGTCGTGTGTTGATGTTGAAGAGTCGAAGCGTTTAATGAAGGCCATCCACGGAGGAGAATGCGGATCGCACATGAGTGGAGTGATGCTAGCTCGGAAAATTCTCAGACAGGGTTACTACTAGTTAACCATGGATGAGGATTGTATTGGTTTTGTTCGGCGATGCCACAAATGCCAGATCCATGCAAATCGCATACATATCCCGCCGTCGAAGCTGTACAACATGACTTCACCATGGCCATTTTCAGTCTAGGGAATTGATGCTATTGGGGCAGTTACTCCGAAGGGGTCAAATGGGCATGAGTACATCCTGGTGGCGATAGACTACTTTACAAAGTGGGTCGAGGCCCAATCCTACGCAGTGCTGAAAGCGTCACACGTAGCCAGGTTCATCAGGAATAATATCATCTGTCGTTATGGGGTCCCTAATGAGATCATCTCAGACAACGGTTCCCACTTTAAGAAAGAAATGATCGACTTGTTTTAAAAATACAACGTGGCTTTTCATAAGTCATCCACATATCGGCCGTAAATCAACGGAGCTGTTGAGGCCGCCAACAAGAACATCAAGCACATTCTACAAAAGATGGTAGAAAGCTGCAGGACTGGCTAGACAAGTTGCCGTTTGCTCTCTGGGGCTATAGGACATCAATTCGGACATCTACTGGGGCAACTCGGTATCCTCCGGTTTATGGGATGGAAGCTGTTCTGCCGATTGAAATTGAGGTACCGTCGCTGCGGGTTATGCCTGAGTGCTAATAGTAGAAGCGGATTGGCAGCAGAGCAGGTTCGAGGAACTAATGTTGTTCAACGAGAGGAGGCTGAAAGCACTGTACCATGTCCAAGGTTATCAACGCAGAATCGCCAGGGCTTTCAACAAGAAAGTTAAGTCTAGGAATCTGAAAGAAGGGGATTTGGTGCTCAAAGACAACCGAGCTTCCATCCATGACCCTAGGGGCAAGTTCAGACCTAATTGGACTGGTACTTATATCATCAAATCTATCTGGTCGAGTGGAGCTGTCATTCTTATGGACTTAGATGGCCTTGAATTCTCCCAACCAATCAACATGGATAAGTTAAAGAAATACTACCTATAGACACCCCATTTTTGACCGTCCTCAAGACTTAGACGTCATCGTTTGAACACCCGATGATTGTGCGCTCATGTTTGCTTTGAGTCCCTGAAGGTCTCGGCTGAGTGCCTTGCCTTGGAGCCTCTAATCTTGTCTGTTTTGTGCTTGGTTATGGGCCAAGAGCTTGTTGCTTCACTTCTGGAGAAGGGGGTGACCTTTCGGCCATCCCCCTAGCCTACCGGCCATGACTTGTGCCTATCGGCCACCAGTGGTGGCCGGTTGGCTATGTTGATGGCCGGTCGGCTACATTGATGGCCGGTCGGCCACTGATGATAGCCAACGGCCATTTTTCTCCTTTTTAAGATATTTCTTTGCCAGCTGTGCCAGCTGTTGTTCACTGATGCTCATCTCCATACACGTGTATGAAGGGATAAATGCAAGCCTTTGGCTTGATTTTCTATATAAGGGGGGGTCTTTCCCCCATTTTGAGAGGTTACACAATTTGGAGCAAATTTCTCTCTCTCTCTCTCTAGAATTCTCTCTCTCTTTCTTCTTGTTTTATGCTTGAAAGTGAGAATTTTCTATACTTTTACACTAAGACCCATAACCAAACATCTTCATCTTGGAGCTGAGGTTCTTTGAGGCTTGGTTTGAGTTTCTAAGGGTGGTTTAAGCTCAGAATTGTGGATGTTTAGTGCTGCGCTTCAAATGTAT
>JAPPVO010004974.1:0-22076 GCA_030407325.1 Camellia japonica | reverse complement strand
TGGGTACATCTAACACTTTTAGTAGGTTTTGAGGTGAAATGGCCAAATAGACTTCCATATTGCTCACCCACCAATTTTGGTATCTCTTCAATATAGTACCTTGAGGAACGAGAGGGGTGTACTCAAAATTGGCCAAGTCATCTATAAACTTGAAGGTTGCCTCTTCTAACCTCGATTTCGAACTTTCAAATCCCTCCTAGTAAGGCTCAGGTTGGTGTTGCTGCAGAGAGGTATTGGGACCCCTTGTGTGAAGCCAAATTGTCTAGCAAACTGAGCAGGACAATACGGCTCAGCTATGCATTTATAAGCTCTGGGGTTCGTGGTCCCGATAAATAGCTCTCTAGGAATCAGAAGGGAAGCCCATATATCCTTGTGAGCAGGTGAGGCACAGAGCCTGTCACTTAGGAAATTATTCAACCAAGTTGGACCAATGCTGGGTTCGAAGGGGCGGAAATGGTGAATATGAAGGGCAACTGGAAGTTGATGGAAGAAAGAGAAATAAAAGGCAAAAGTAGAGGGAGAAAGTGAAGCATTGGCCAGTCTTATGCTATGGGTAAGAGAGTGTAGCCCAGAAAATTTAAGGCATTTGGATTGTAATTCAGTAAAATAGGCAAAAAGCCAAAGCTGAAGGATCCAGAATGGACCTCCTTGATTAGCATCTAAGGGTTTTTCACAAAAGATGGAGCAAACTCTATACACATGGCCTAGAACATATGGGGCCAAGGCTACCCTTTTCTGCAAAACAAGGGCTTTGGCAAGAGGGGCAAATTCAGGCATGATTCTTTGGGAGGAAGTGCAAAAGAGGAATTTGCAAAGCCAATATAACAAGAAGGAAAAGAATTCCCTATCAGTTACCAGGCCCTCTTTTTTATTCTCAGCTTTAACAAAATCACTGTAAGATGAGTTATGAGAGGGGAGGGAGAAAGGGACTGCTAAATCAGGGAAATCTGGTGTAATGGGAGTGCCAATAGGGGATACTCCTAGTAAATGGCAAATGTCAAGAACAGTAGGGGCCATCATCCCACATCTAAATTGAAAGAAATTAAAAATGGGGTTCCAAAAACATAAGGCAGCAGGAACTAGAAAAGGGTCTTCTGAGATAGTTACCCTAGATAGTCGAAGAGCATCGAGAAGACAGAGCTCTTGAAGGTCCAATGTCCTAGCAGGGACAACCCGGTCGTACCATTCTTGCCACTCCGGTCTCATCGTGGGCCAGCATCGATGAGGGCGATTGATTCTCCAACTCCTCCAATCAAGACCACCCTCATAAAGGAGACATTGGTTCTCCAGACGTGGATACAGGGCGGGAAGCTCAGTAAGGATCTCCTTGAATATGGGCCCGAGCACGTAGTCTTGCTGCATATGGCGACGAGGGACAAAGATACGCCCATCGATAGCGCTTTCCTCCCCAGCCTTGTACTTCTCACATTCTGCATCAATAAGCCTTTTTAAGGCCACAGATGAGCTCACACGCTCTATGATTGGCACTTTTGGTGAAAAAGAAGCCATTGATAGTACGTTTTTCGGAAAGTGAAGAAGGGAATAGAGGGAAGTGGAAGACTGATGAGGGTTTGTATGCTAAGGGCAAGTGATTTCAGAACACGAAACAAAAGAGTTTTTTAAAGCTTTTGTGTCTGAAAGATATATTGCGTAAATCGCTAAGTACTAAAAGTACGAATACAAGGAGTCTCGTCCAAATCTGGTAGTTTTGGAGGGAAGAGCACATTCCGAATGTTGATGCCAGCTTCGAAGTGAGATATTTGGCTTCGAAACCAGATTTTGGCGCCAAAAATCAAATAACAACGGCTTCGAAATGCAGAAACCGGAGAAGATTGTTAAAACTCGAAGCACCAATTCCGAACAAAAATCAACAAGAGTTGGTAACCATAGTCCATAAATTGGACAATTCATCTCAACATCCTTATTGGAATTAACTGGATCTATATTCGAAGGATAAGATTGTTAGATTCGAAGCACTGATCCTAAATGAAAATCAGCAGAATTGTCAGTTCTATTCCAAAAGTTGGAAGAATTCATGTTAATTTTAGTGTTTTAACAATTGTGTCCAGTTTCGAAGAATGAGTTTGTTCAGTTCGAAGCTCTGAATTGGCTTTTGAAGACAATAGGAAACAGGGTCAAACAATGCCAAATACAGAAGGATTTTGTTTGTATTCAAGCCAAGGCAATTACATCGAATAACCCTGTCTGGGTATAAACTCAAACTCATAAAAATAAGGAATGGAATAAATAACAAGATCATGAAATTTGGTCCAACAGTAATCAATGAATTTTTGTTCTTTCTTTATTATATCTTCTATTTCTTCTAATGTTGGCTGCATGAGTTGATGTGCTCTCACTTCGTAGTAGAGCTCTTCAGCCTTTATTTCGGAAGCTTCCTCTCTCAATCTTTGTTCCAATTCGTCTATGACCAAATCATCCTAATACACAAAATCTTTATTCTTGAAACCATCGAATTCTTCGATGAAGTTCTCTGCTTCGTACTGGGCATGAATTCGAAGAGACGAAAGTTGGTCTAAAGATTGCATAGTAGCCTTGGAATTTCGATGCCAGTAGAGGAGCAATGAAAGTTGGTCCAGGAACATGTGAAGTTCTGCTTGAGCAAGGGGATTAAGGACATGGCTCCTAGTCAGAATATCACAAGCCCATTGAAAGTTCTTAAGAGGGACTGCGTCCTCAAGAACATTGAAGGGCAAGTGAGAGAAAGCTGCAAGCAGAAGTTGAGCTTGTTTCCGCTCAGCTGGAGTAAGGAATGGTGGAGGTTTGTAAGGTGGAAAGACTTCATTCATGGGGAGGGCAAGCCTCAGTTTTTCTGTCCAGCAAAGAGTTGGTGGAGGAGAATGTATAGATGCTTCTGCTTCAGAAGATGAAGAAGAAGGTGTGGATGCTTCTATTATGGGAGGTGGCAAAGGGATGATGGAAGGAACAAAGGCATTAATATAATCAAGCCAGTCAGAAGAACAAAACTTCGCCTTCTGGGCTAAGAATGATGGGTTGTACCCTTGTGTCTCTTCTGGGCGTCGAGCAACAAGCACTGTCGTTGTGGGCACGGAAGATGTATACCATGCCACAAGCAGATTCTCCTCCAAATTGCGTCGATGGTCAATGGGCACGTAGGGGTAGACCACTGAACTTCGAGCGTAGAAAGGGAACTCCAAAGGGTCAGTGAACTCAACAAAATGATGGTTGATTCGTTCCCTCAAATCCCAGGACTCAGGTGTTGACCAGCTTGTCCAGTCAGAAACCCCAGAAGAGGAAGAAGTTGCAGCTTCATACCATGCAGAGGTTTGCGAAGAAGAGTTTCCCAAGTCCATATTTGCAACTTGCCGAATCAAAGGCTTGAGAGCAGCTCGTTCAAGGTACAAGGGGAGGTTAGAGGAAGAACTTCTTATATCTATATCTGCAACTTTTTGAATCGAATGATTAAGGGCAATGTGCTTGTAGTCCAAAGGTTGATAATTTGCAAAAGCTCCCATGACCTGATAAAGAAAGGCGGGTAAAGGTGGCTAATGAATGAGTAGAGGTTCTTTCGAGGGGAAGCAGCATTACTCAATGGCTCTTCATATGCTTGATCAGTAGAAAGGGAAGTTGATTTAGCCATGCTCTGTTCGAATACTAAGGTATTGGGATGTTCGACAATTGAAAGAGAGTTAATGCAAATGATCACCAAACAGGTGACGGTTGTGTTTCCAGAATATGGACTCCATACACGTTCTAAAAGCGCGGGAAAAAACTGTGATCCACTAATATCACCAAGTATTGGGTATATTAGTGCGGGGGTAATGTTGGCTACATATTTTGTAAAAGCCAGTTACAATTCGACACGTGGCAGAGTAAGGGTATTGTGGGGAGATTATTCAAGTCTTCAATCCTGATCATACACGTGGCAATTAATATTGCTTCTCACGTGATCTGAGTAGCACTAGATCAATAAAGAGATGCAAGGTGACGTGGCTTCAACGGTTACTCATATTCAAATTCAAATACAGGAGGGAAGCTCAACTGCAAGTGATGGCATAGTGGAACTACTTATAAGGCAACATGATCAGCGATTATGGAGGAGCAGTTCGACGGTTTGAAGTGCAGTTCGAAGGTCATCCTTGAGAAGTATAAATAGCAGGGAAGGTCCCAAAAAAAACCCCCAGACTCAGATCCAACAAACCAGTCATTTACTTCATATTTTCTTTTCCAGTTTTACATTTCCTGCACTTTAAATTCCTGCACTTTAAATACCTGTTCTTTACATTCCTGCACTGCACTTCGATTCATAGGAGTAGTTTCAAGTAGATCGTCACTGTAAACCTCTTCGAGGCTGAGTTTGGATCATTGTAAGTGTTCATTTTAATGAAATACTTCAATTGTTCGTCATTTGATTGTTATTTTACTTAATTTCTCCTAAGTCAAGCCACCAGTAAAAGTCCTCTTCATTGAGGCTGAAAGAACTAAAACACAATCGTCTGATAATTGGTTGGCAATTATAAATTCTGTAAGGACTGATTGATCCTTGCTGGCACGCTCGCATTTACAAAAATACCCTTCGAAAGCCAAAAAGCCAACAGCTATATTTTTTATTGTGATTTATTTAGTCCTTTTAGATGTGTAATGACTCATTTATTTGCCACATTGGAGTGTCACATTTAGAAAACGTATACTAAAGAGTTTTTAATCTTTTTTAGAGTGTCACATCATACTCGTTACGTTACAGTGCCACATGTCACGTTTGGAAAAGTTACACTAAGGAGTTTTGAATTTTTTTTAGAGTGTCACATTATACCGCAACGTTGTCACGTTTGAAAAAAGTATACTAAGAATTTTTTTTTTAAAAGTGTCACATCATACCCGTCATGTTGTCATGTTTGAGAAAAGTACACTAAGGAGTTTTTAATTTTTTTTTAGAGTGTCATATCATACCTGCTACATGTTGTCGCGTTTCACGTTGTCATATTTGAGAAAAGTACACTAAGGAGTTTTTATTTTTTTTAAGTGTCACATCATACCTGTCACGTTGTCACATTTGGGAAAAGTACATTAAGAAGTTTTTAATTTTTTTTGGAGTGTTACATCATACTTGTCACGTTGTCACGCTTGAGAAAAGTATACTAAGGAGTTTTTAATTTCTTTTAGAAAGTCACATCATACCGCCACGTTGTCACGTTTGAGAAAAGTACAATAAAGAATTTTTATTTTTTTTGAAGTGTCACATCATACCCGTTACATTGTCACATTTGGAAAAAGTACACTAAGGAGTTTTTATTTTTTTTGAAGTAAAAGTTTTGAAATGTCACATCATATCTGTCATGTTGTCATATTTAGAAAAAGTACACTAGAAGTATTTTATTTTTTTTGAACTGTCACATCGTTGAAGTATCATATTCATATTTGCCACATTGAAGTATCATATTATACCTATCAATTAATAAAAGGGTATAACTGTCCACCAAAACACTACTAAAATAAAAAAAATAAGACCATACGAAAAGAAACTCTCCACTGATAGGACTTAATAGATCCATAGAAAAAACTTAGAACTAATTGGAGTACTTATTTGTGACATAAGATTTATTAGTAAATATCCCTTTTTCTATCCTTTAAACCTAAAAAAATAAAATCAGGAAGTTTTTTTTCTTAAATTTAATTAATGTGTCATTTTCCTAATACAAGTAACGAGGGTGTTTTGACCAAAAATTCTTAAATTTATCTTGCATTTAGTTCAAACATTCTAACTCAGAATAACTAATTTCGACAAAGTCTTTTCTCCTTCATATGGAAGATTATTGTCAGAGAGGGGTAGGACAACTTATTTTGTAATAACACTTATATTACAAAATTTGAAAAATGCCCTCCTCATTTTAAATTATTGTGAAATTGTAATTCCGAAACCTAATTTAGTTTGTGAATCAAACGAGGCCATAAAGTATTTATTTGAAAATTTGAAAGCTAGGATTGTTTTGGAAATTAGTTATTTTTAGTTAGTTTTTTTGGATTTTTTACAAAAATATATGCAAAAAATGTGAGAAGAATTGATTTTTTGGCTAAAAAAAGTTGTTTCCAAATTGAGTGATTTTACTTACACCACTAATTTACCTCTTTACATCCTCTATCTCATTACACTATTAAAAAAAATGTGATTTTTATTATACCCATTATACTACCAAAATTAATCCTAAACTAAAAACTCTTCAAAACCCTTTCAGTTTTGTCTCTTTACACTGATAGCTTTTGGTAATACAATACTAAATGTGTGAGTGATTTTCCGATCACACACTGCCCTCCTTAGTAATTCAGCTGTAGAACACAGGCAGAACAGATGGCACCCTGTTATCCTGCACAGAAGAAAAGGCTCCGGCGGTGGTTCTTCCACCCGGGGGCACTCCGACGAACAAGTCAGTATCTCTTAAAGATAAGTGCTTAAATTACTGCTCAAGGCATAAAATTGCGTACGTTAGACCCGCCGGGGGTGCCCTTCTTTTATAGTTTTACTCCATCCCCGTCCCACTAGAAGTCTCACTTCTATGGACTCTAATTCCCTATTTACCTTGGACTCTTCAAGAGATAAGGATAGACTCCCTGAGAGTATTACCTGTATCCATCTTGTAGTCTTTCTTCATTCTAGGACTCCTGTCCCTTATCCGTTTATCTCGTATTCCTGAATTCTCGCAGATAACCTCGGCCTTGCCGAGATCATCCTGGTATCTTAGACCAGGACACGTGACATCTCGGCTGACACTTCGGTGTCACCTCGGCCACGTGTTGGTACTCAGAAAATATATCCCCACACTAAATAATTTGAATTACTCTAGTGCCGTGCTACTAGACAAACTAATTTTTTCCAACCATTTGTTGCCGTTCGATTGGATGAGTTTACTTTACTTTAAGAAGAAATTAGTTGAAGCCCATTTGTGAAGTGCTTGTTTGGTGATACATTATTATACAAATTAGATTACTCCAGTGTCATGTTACTGAACTAAAATAAATTTATCCAATCACTTGTCGCTTTACGTGCGTTGTAGATTGTTTTCATTGTTGTCACATTAAAGACATCTCTTCATTTCAATGCAATCAATGCCTCTTTTGGTCACATCATACTCTTTGACATGTCAACTAACACGGATGTTTCCTTCTCAGATAATCTACCAGCAAATGAGTGCCCGCTAAGAAGTTTAATGGCCGGATGATCGTACTTGTATTGTTGCAATGAGTAGAAGCATAATCTTTTCAAACAAAAAAACAAAAATATATAAAAAAAATGAAATTGGAAAAGCACGGTAATAAGTTACTAAACAAATTAAAAACGTTCAGCATTGGGTTATCAGAAATGTATCAGTGTGTTACGAGACATATATTTTTTGTTCGGCAATGTTATTCCGGACTATTTTATTTTGTTCAATTTTGACATACCGAACAAAAGTCGAAGAACTCTCTCAAAAAAAGAAATAAAAACCTACCAAACAAATAAAAAAAAAACTCACCATTTTAGTTTTTTGATGTTTCTTCACTGCCGTTTCTTCATCCATTGCTTTTTTTTCTATATTCAAAACACTATGATTCTCACTTTTTTGAAAACAGATATGTAGCAAAAAAGAAAAACTGAAAAGAAAAGAAGAGCAGTGTATTGAAAAACAATGGGTGGAAAGAGATAATAAAATATATTTAATTTTAGTCATTTACAAAAAGTGTAAAGAAATAAACTAATGAGGTAAGTAGAATCACTCTTCCAAACTTCCTCTAAGTATAGCAACAATCGGTTTGCGAATCAAACGTTGCCATAAAGTATTCCTTTGAAAATTTCAAAAGCAGCATAGCAGCAAGAGCTTGGCTTGAAGTTATGTGTTTGGTGTAACTTTGAATCAATATAAAAATATAGAAGAATAATTTTACGAGTTATATAATAATCTGCATGAAAAAAAATTAAGAAGATAATACGAGAAAAGCTTGAATACTGTATGAATAGGGAAATTGATTGGATAGGCAATTGGATCGATACAACATTATAAACATGTGGATCGATTGGTACAATATTATTCTATCTATATTAATATGGATGTGTGGAAAACACGGAAAACATTTTAACAAGTACGGTTTGAAGGTTTGAAGATTAATACTTCATGGTGCACTAACAAGGGGTTGGTTCAGCGGATAAGACCTTCGAATCTCTCGCTCAAGGCTTGGGTTCGAGTCTCCATAACCTCTTATTGGGGTTAAACATACTCCTTAGCGTCTGGAGCACGCGGGGACTTAAGCTTCGGCCCCGACGTAGGTGCAGTGGGGTTCCCTGCAGATATGCTGTAGATGTTAAGAGGCAATACTCCCTGACGGATATATTAGAATAGTCTATCTGCATATCCATTTTCTGAATAAAAAAAAAAGAATACTTCATGGTGCATTCTTTGTTGGCTCACAATTAGTGAGTCATCTCTAATAGAACCAGCATAGTCACTTGTGGATAACAACAATCATCTGTAAGGCTTTGTTTGGATTGGTTCGTGGATTTTTTATGTCTTTTCTTTTTCCCTCCACAAGCCAAACATTGCCTAATCTCAAAGGTATTGCCACCATTACTTCGGTGTTACCAACAACAAAAATGAGGTTGTGAGCAGTGGTGGAGCTAGAAATTTAATGTAGAGGGGACACACATTAATCATAACATTAGTTTTTTTTTTTCTCCTCCCATAACAAGTAACAATGAGATATTATTAAACTTATACATTTTTATTTTATTTTTATTACAATTATTCTTATATTTACATTAAGGTGACTTGCATATCCACAATCAACAACCAAATTTCATTAACCAAATAATCAGTAAATTCAATCCTGTCAACTAAAAAAAAAAAAAAAGTGCTCCACAATGAGGAGAAATAAACAACTAAACAAATCTCATAATAAAATTGAATTATCAATTATTCAATTCTTACCTTGACCTATTAATTAAAAGTGTACAAGAATAATCAAAATAATAAAATAGAGAATTTTTAAAATTTTAAAAAAGCAAAAAGTTTTACATAATTTAAAGAGGATCACTATTATAATTTTATAAAGGATACATAATACATAATCTTTATCTATATGGGTAATAGTATAAATATTAAAAGTTTAGGAGGGACACGGGACCCCCTAAGCCTTAGGTGGCTCCGCTCCTGATTGTGAGCATATATGACCTAATCTTGTATAAAGTACTGATAAGAATTTCCATAGCGTCTCATTTTCGAGAATTTAAGATTATGTTTGCATCAAGATTTAAGTATAAAAGAAATGAGAAGTAAATAAAAGATCCAAACACAGCGTTGCATAAAGGGACATCTGGAGAAGAAATGAAGGCTCCACTTTATGATGCCAAAGCTTCCCTGTAATGTCATCTTATGCCTCACAATCAAAAAACAGAAAGGGCTCTTCATACTAGAACAAAAATTGTAGGTAAATTATCAATAAGTCTTAATAGTTGGACTTAATTTTCATCAAGTCCTATTGAAAATAAATCTTAATAAAATTATCGCTAGAAAAAAAATTTGTGACAATTTTTTATATATCGCTAAAAATTGACAATTAGTAACTTTTTTTTGTCATGATTTTTATAAATTATCGTTAAAATTTATAATTAATAAAATTTTTTTATAACAAATTTTTCCCATAAGACCTATTAGATAATAAGTTTACTTATTAAGATTTATACACAAGTATCCCAAAATTTTAAGCTCTTCCATTTATAGCAACACTGTTTAAACTGGTATTGGTCTATAATTCCATTTTACACACAAAATTTCCACCACAAATTTCAATGACAATAGGCTTTTGGCCTATTAGGTGTATGTTATTATAAATTAAAAATTGATAAGGTAAAAACAAAAAACACTCCTTAATTTTAGATAATTAATATTTTTTTTCAACTTATTTAAATTATTTTTACCTAATAAACTTTAAGAAGAAATTACATCAAATAATCTGATATAGAACTCTCAAAATAACTAAAATTAAAACAACTGAGATAAGTCGCACCAAACAATCCTTTTACATCATCTAATACCCTACCCTTCTTATCTCCATAGTTATGTTTCCACTCTATGTAGTAGCTATTAATGATGTCGTTGTTAAAATTTAGCACGATGGATATAAACGCACACTCGAAACAGTTTGTTATTTGTCATGTCCAAATTGACCTATTTTGACAATTAGGAAGAAAAAAAAAAAAAAAAGCTAATTTATTGATTTATTAACTTATTTGGATTACATTTTTTTTTTATTTTTTAATTTTTTTACACATTTAAAAAAAAAAAACTAATAAATTAATTTTTTTATACTTCCCAAAATAAGTAAGCACGATAAATGTTTAACAATTGAACTTTTTAAAATTTACTATGTTGTTCTAAAACATGTTATATCATGTATTTTTTTGCCATATAAATTCAATTACATTAAAAAAATTTATTTTTTTAAAACTAGCCGTCATATTGAAATAATTTTAATTCAAAATATAATTTGAAGGCATTCTACCATAAAATACTAATCATCTAATTTTATTTATTAATATTAGTTTAAATTAAGTTAATGAGTTGAATTTTTACAAATTAATTATTGGATTACAATTATTTTAATTTAAAGATAGTTTGAATACTTATATTTATGTACGTATGATGACATCGTGCGATAAAAATTGAATAATCCTATAATATACTAAAATATAATATTAACAAAATTGAAATAAGATAATACGCTGGTGATGGTCCAAGTGCATCAGTGTTGTGATGGCTCCAATAAGTAATCTCACACCACATGATGGGATACTTCAGTTGTTTGTCATTCTCTAAAAAAATTAAAAAGTCAAAAAGTTATTATTCTATTTAAGTCATATCATTTTATTTAAGTCACATCACCTCTCTACCACATCACTTTAAACTCAACCCATATACAACTCATATTTCATAAAAAGCCAAAAAGTGCACTTATTTAGAACATCCTAAACAATCCTTTATTTATTTATTTATTTTTTTTTTTGGGGGGAGAGAAAATTATAAATTAGTAGTATTTTGGGGCTAATTATTGCAAATCCGTGGGGAAAAAAATATTTACACCAAATTTTACTAGTACTATTACTTTGATCATTATATTTTTCATTTATTTAATTTTGACTCCGGATTTTTTTATTTTAGAAAAAATTATACATGTGTTCTTTGCAATTTGTTTTATTAGTTGTGTCAATTTCATTTCTTTAGTTTCAATTGTATTAATTTTGGCATTTCTCACTTTATCAGTAGTTCAATTGGAAATAAGGGGAGTCACATGCCCTTCCTCACTTTATCAGTAGTTCAATTGGAAATAAGGTTAATTACACGAATACCCCCTCAACTATTAGTAAATGTTAACTTAACTACTTCATCTATGAACTTGTACATTGCAAACCTTTTAACTATAAAAATGTATCACTTTCACTTCTTATTGACCACCTTTAAAATGGTGTATTTGTATGTTTTTATTGTTGAAGGATCAATAGGTACGAGTTCATAAATTAGAGAGGATAATGTGATATTCGCTAATAATTAAAAGGATCTTGATATAATTAACCCTTGAAAATATCAGCTACGAATTTGAACAAAAAAATGAAGGCACAATGAATGGTTCATTCAAAAGAGAATGGATGATTCCAAATTAGACACCAACCTGCTCAATAAATTTAAGAAGAGTGAGTAGACTATTTTGTCCCCTAAGTTCAATGCAATTTCTAAATAGGCATTATCAATTAGATAAAAATATATATATATATATATATGTGTGTGAAAATTTGAAGTATAAAAATAATGTCATTAGAATTACAAAGATGAAATTGACACAAGAATTAAACTATAAGAACTATGGATATATTTTCCCTTTATTTTACCTCACTTTGGTTCAATCGTGTGAGAGAATTGCCACCACTATCTATTTCCCATTTGTATTGCATTTCATTCTTAAAGCTAGTTTAATTTTATGGCTGTGTTCTGATTTCCTATTGAACGGCACATGTTCGTTTTGTTGGGTATACCTCCTTATTGGAGTGTGGGACCCAATTGGTTTTGGAAAAAGAGTTTTAATTTGGCTTGGTTTAGATATAATATATTTTTATATATTATATTTGTGGAGGCCCAATTCAATTTGGATACAATTAGGGTTTGATTACAAAACCCTAGATTCATTATATTATATTCATATTGGAGGCAATGTTGTTGGTTCTATATACACACAAGAAAAAAGTGGCGGCTTACATCTCTTGAAAACAGTGCCGAAGATTATATTGGGTCAATTTCGTTTTTCTGAAGCTCGGGTTTTAGAGCATCTTCGGTTGGTGTTTGGTTCGTTATTTTGGGTTTTCTTCAACTCTGGTTCTGAAGATTTTGGTTCATCTATTTGGTGAGGTCTTTCCTCTTGTTTATTTGTGATTATTTAGAATTCACCTAAGGGTGGTTTTGTGAGACCATTCGTGTCTCGTTTGTAATCGTTTGGAACTTATTTGGTTGATAGTGGAATCGGATTTCGATCCCGTGGACGTACCTCACATTGAGGGAACCACGTAAAAATTCTTGTGTTGCCTTTGATTTAATTTTTCCGCATTAGTTTTTATTCCCATTGATTGATTTACTTGTGGGGAATCACATCGATTTTCCCTAACAACTGGTATCAGAGCTTACGGTTTATTTGGGTTTATTTATTTGTGTAAATCAATGGAGGGGAATGTGGGTCGCATGTCTAGCTTCAATGGAAGTAATTGGGTAACTTGGAAAACTAAAATGGAGGACCTATTATTTTGTAAAGACTTGTATGGACCCATTGAGGGTGATAGTGGCAAACCTGCTGATATGAAAGATGATGAGTGGAAGAGGCTTAATCGAAAAGCCGTTGGTGTTATCCGTCAATGGATTGATGACAGTGTGTTTCATCATGTTGCTACTGAAACTTCAGCACATGATTTATGGAAAAAATTAGAGAGTCTTTATGATAGAAAATCAGCCACAAATAAAGCCTTTCTGTTTCGTAAGTTGGTTAATTTAAAATATAAAGAGGGCAGCCCTATTCCGGAACATCTGAATGAAATAAAGAGTATTGTTAACCAACTTGCTTCTATGAAAATTATTTTTGATGATGAGTTGCAGGCTTTGATGCTACTTAGTTCTTTGCCCGAAAGTTGGGAGACTTTGGTTGTGACAGTTAGTAATTCGGCGCCCGATGGAGTTGTCACAATGGGCCAAGTCACTAGTAGCTTGTTGAATGAAGAAACTAGAAGAAAATCAGCGGGTTCCTCTCATTCGGAAGCATTTGTTGTGAGAGGCCGAAGCAAAACAAGGGGGAGGAGTAAGACTCCTCATGGTCGTGATCAAAGCCGTGACAAGTCAAGAGATGGTTCTTTTTCAAAGAAAGACGTTGAGTGTTATTATTGCCATGAGAAAGGGCACATGAAGCGAGAATGCCGAAAGCTCAAGAACAAGGAGAAAAGGCGTGACAAAAGTGTGGATAAGAAGCAAGAAGACACAACGGCAGTTACTACCGATGATCTCATGGTCGTTTGTGAAGATGATTGTATCAATTTTGTGGGCCAAGAGAGCAGTTGGGTGATTGATTCTGGTGCTTCTTTTCATGTGACTTCTCGAGTTGATTTCTTCACTACCTACACTGCAGGAGATTATGGTTCTGTTCGAATGGGTAATGAAGGTTTGTCCAAGATTATCGGCATGGGTGATGTTTGCTTGGAAACAAATTTGGGCTGCAAGTTGTTGCTTAAAGATGTGAGGCATGTTCCCGACATTCGCCTCAATTTGATCTCTACTGGGAAGCTAGATGATGAAGGCTTCAACAACAAATTTGGTGATGGAATATGGAAGCTCACAAAGGGTTCTTTGGTGGTGGCTAAGTGCAAGAAGACTCATACACTTTATTCGATGCAAGGAAAAATTTGTAAAGGTGTTGTCAATGCACTTGAAGATGATACTTCTACCGAATTGTGGCACAAGCGGCTTGGCACATGAGTGAAAAGGGGCTGCAAGTTTTGTTCAAGAAAGAGCTTCTACCCGGTTTGAAAGGTACACATCTTAAAACTTGTGTTCATTGTTTGGCGGGTAAACAACATAGAGTTTCTTTTCATAAAAATGTTGCTTCTAGAAAAGAAAATGTTTTGGAGTTGATTCATTCGGATGTTTGTGGTCCTTTAAAAGTTAGAACACATGGTGGTGCACTTTATTTTGTTACTTTCATTGATGATTATTCAAGGAAAGTTTGGGCTTATCTACTAAAAACTAAAGATCAAGTTCTAGAAGTATTTAAGCATTTTCAGGCCATGGTTGAAAGAGAAACAGGGCAGAAATTGAAGTGCATCCGAACAGACAATGGTGGTGAATACATTGGGCCATTTGATGAGTATTGTCGCAGCCAAGGTATTCGGCACCAAAAGACAGTTAAGAAGACTCCTCAACAAAATGGCGTTGCCGAGAGGATGAACCGCACCATTGTGGAAAGAACAAGGTGTTTGCTTTCACAAGCTAAATTGCCAAGATCCTTTTGGGGTGAGGCAATGAGTACAGCGGTTGACGTGATCAATTTGTCTCCTTGCTATCCTTTGAATGGTGATGTTCCTGAAAGAGTTTGGACTGGCAAAGATGTGTCTTATGAGCACTTGAGAGTGTTTGGTTGCCGAGCTTTTGTTCACATTCCAAAGGATGAGAGGTCCAAGCTTGATAGTAAGTCAAGACAATGTATTTTTCTTGGCTATAGGCGTGATGAATTCGGGTATAGATTGTGGGATCCGGTCGACAAGAAAGTCATTCGAAGCCGTGATGTTGTGTTTCTTGAAGACCAAACAATTGAAGACTTTGGCAAAGGTGATCAACCGGAGCCAAAAACTAGTGATCTCATTGATATGGATCCATCTCCTTCATCTTCAGTTGATGATGAAAATGGGGGAGATGTGCAGCCACCTATTGAAGAAGTGGAGGATGATGCTAATCCTAATGAAGTTGAGCCAGAAATTGAGGAAGAGCATCCAACTCAAGAACCGCCACCACAACTTGAGTTAAGAAATCTACAAGGGACCGACAACCTTCAAGAAAGTATCCTCCCAATGAATTTGTGTTGATTTCTGATCAAGGGGAGCCAGAGAGCTACCAAGAAGCAATTGAGCATGCAAAGAAAGGTGATTGGAAAAAGGCCATGGAAGAGGAGATGAACTCCTTACTTGAAAATCACACCTATGACTTAGTGAAGTTGCCTAAGGGAGGAAAATTCTGAAAAATAAGTGGGTTTTCAAATTGAAGAATGATGGCAAGAATCTGAGGTACAAGGCACGTCTTGTTGTGAAAGGCTTTGGGCAAAAGAAAGGCATTGACTTTGATGAGATTTTCTCGCCGGTTGTGAAGATGTCTTCTATTCGGGTTGTACTTGGCATGGCTGCAAGTATGAACCTTGAAGTTGAGCAACTTGATGTGAAGACCGCATTTCTTCATGGTGATCTTGAAGAAGAAATTTACATGGAGCAACCGGAAGGTTTTGTGGAGAAAGGGAAAGAGAAATTTGTTTGCAAATTGAAGAAAAGTTTGTATGGTCTCAAGCAAGCTCCACGGCAATGGTACAAAAAATTTGACTCTTTCATGATGAATAATGGTTTTTCTAAAACCACTTCGGACCATTGTGTGTTTGTGAAAAATTTTCCAGATGGTAAATTTATTATTCTTTTGCTTTATGTTGATGACATGTTAATTGTGGGTCAAGATTCTACCATGATTAACAAGTTGAAGTTGGAGTTGAGCAAGTCCTTTGCTATGAAAGATTTGGGACCGGCAAAGCAAATACTTGGTATGAAAATTGTTCGTGATCGCAAAAAGGGACTGATTTGGTTGTCTCAAGAGAGCTACATTGAGAAAGTTCTTGAGAGGTTCAACATGGATAAAGCAAAGCCGGTTGGTTGTCCACTTGCAGGTCACTTCAAACTTAGTTCGAATCAATGTCCTACAAGTGAGAAAGACAAAGAAGAGATGTTGAAAGTTCCTTATGCTTCAGCAGTTGGTTCTTTGATGTACGCCATGGTTTGTACAAGGCCGGATATTGCTCACGCCGTTGGTGTGGTGAGTCGTTTTCTCTCTAATCCGGGTAAAGAACATTGGGCAGCGGTAAAATGGATTCTAAGATATCTTCGAGGGACTTCGAAGGTGTGTTTGTGTTTTGGGGATGGTAAGCCGATGCTTGATGGGTTCACAGATTCTGACATGGCTGGTGATGTTGATTCTAGGAAATCTACTTCGGGGTATTTGATGACTTTTGCAGGGGGAGCTGTGGCATGGCAATCTAAATTACAAAAATGTGTTGCTCTCTCAACTACCGAAGCTGAATTTATTGCCATTACAGAAGCTTGCAAAGAAGAGTTATGGTTGAAGAAATTTTTGCAAGAGTTGGGTTTGAAGCAAGAAAAGTATGTGCTTTATTGTGATAGTCAAAGTGCTATTCACTTGAGTAAAAATTCTACCTTTCATTCGAGATCGAAACACATTGATGTGAGATACCATTGGATTCGTGATGTGTTAGATTCGAAATTGTTGCAACTCGAAAAGGTTCACACAGATGATAATATTTCAGATATGCTGACTAAGACTTTGTCGAGGGACAAACATTTAAAGTGTCGAACTTTGGCGGGTATGGTTGACGTCTCCACCTAAGTCGGTAGGGGGAGAATTGTTGGGTATACCTCCTTATTGGAGTGTGGGACCCAATTGGTTTTGGAAAAAGAGTTTTAATTTGGCTTGGTTTAGATATAATATATTTTTATATATTATATTTGTGGAGGCCCAATCCAATTTGGATACAATTAGGGTTTGATTACAAAACCCTAGATTCATTATATTATATTCATATTGGAGGCAATGTTGTTGGTTCTATATACACACAAGAAAAAAGTGGCAGCTTACATCTCTTGAAAACAGTGCCGAAGATTATATTGGGTCAATTTCGTTTTTCTGAAGCTCGGGTTTTAGAGCATCTTCGGTTGGTGTTTGGTTCGTTATTTTGGGTTTTCTTCAACTCTGGTTCTGAAGATTTTGGTTCATCTATTTGGTGAGGTCTTTCCTCTTGTTTATTTGTGATTATTTGGAATTCACCTAAGGGTGGTTTTGTGAGACCATTCATGTCTCGTTTGTAATCGTTTGGAACTTATTTGGTTGATAGTGGAATCGGATTTCGATCCCGTGGACGTACCTCACATTGAGGGAACCACGTAAAAATTCTTGTGTTGCCTTTGATTTAATTTTTCCGCATTAGTTTTTATTCCCATTGATTGATTTACTTGTGGGGAATCACATCGATTTTCCTTAACACGTTTTACATTTAAAACATGTCTAGACCTACTACATGGACTTGTTTTCAAAATTCATTTTAGTTTTAGATAATCTTATTAGGAGAATTTGCCAACTTCTATGCGAGAATTGTTTAGGTTTTAATTAATTGTTTTCTATCTCAAATTTGTGCTACCAAATTTTTTGTGTTTCATGTTAACATTCTCTTCTTATAGCTTATGCCTGAATGTGCTTTGTGCATCAAGTCAGATGTTTTTTTTTTTTCTTCACCGAGTGCGATTTGTTTGATGTGAGTTTTTCATGGTACCTGTTTCATTTCTTCAGGTAATCGAATGGCTGCTGAGTGCGCTCGCAATGGTTTGCTGCAGAAGGTGATAGATAATAAAGAGGATGCAAGTATCTTTTATTGATGTTGACTATCAAATACCATTGTTTCTTGGTTTATCCCTTGTAGCTTTTCATAGTTGATAAATTCTTATTATGAACCATTTTAGACATTAATGGTGGAACATATAGGCTGGATTAGTTTTTGTCTGTTGGAAGTTTATTTTAAATGGGATGACAGTTTCTTACCATCAAGACCCTGCTTTCATTTTCCGTTATTTTTCTGCATTTTAGTCCAAAACCATGTTAGGGCATTTTGGATGTCAGAGGGTGAAGTGTTTCAGGGCCAAACCATTGGTGGGTAAAATGGATTTTGCCATTGTTTTGGTTTGGTAGGTAATTTCACCCTGCATTCGCACATCGAATGAGTTTCTTGGCATCATGTCCCTGTTTTGATTTTGCCAAATTTTATTTTTTATTTTTTATTATTTTATTATTTTATTATTTTTTATTTTTTATTTTTTATTTTTTTGTCTTTCTAGTCTTGGTAGGTAATTTTTCCTGCATTTGCACATCTAACATCACTTTAATTTTCTGTAATTCTGGTGATATCTTATTTGCTTTACATTGTTGGATAATGCAGAGAAATTCAAGGAAGACTTGATGAAGATTGCAATGACTACTTTGAGTTCTAAAATACTCTCCCAGGATGAGGAACATTTTGCAAACCTAGCTGTTGATGCTGTTATGAGGCTACAGGTGAGTAATTCATACACATTTAGTTGTTTTAGTTAGAGGATGTAAGTTGCATTGTATGACAAGGTTGGATAGTTTCTGTCCTAGTTTGTAACCTGTAATTGATCATTAATTAAAAAAATCCATTCATTGCATTGTTTATTTTTGTTGACAAGCCTCATGAAGAGGATCTAAATCCGAAGTATGACCCATGGCTCCACTTCCCAACTTTCACCAATAGAAGATTCTGGCTCTGCCATGGTTGGCTTTTAAATCTTTTTATTTCTTATTGCATATGCCCATATGGTTAGGGCTTTATGTGGAATTATGTCCCTCATTTGCAGATGCATTGAACTCCTTAGCCTTAATTTCTTTGAAAGAGCAATTTGTGTCCCTCTTCTCATTTTCTTGATGTTTTGTGTGTCCTTCATGTATTTCAAAAAGGATCTTATTTGTATCAAGCAATGCGCAGTTTGTTTCTCTACTATTCTTCTTTCTTTTTCACTTTGATTAGTAATTTACAATCTCCTTTGTACATTCAGACGGCTCCTATTGTTGTACACTGCTGGTCATATGAAATATTATTTTATCCTTTATTGTTGTGCTGATTATTTTCATGGAAATGGCAAGGCAGCACAAACTTGGAGGCCATTAAGATTATTAAGAAGCCTGGAGGATCGCTAAAGGATTTATTTTTAGATGAGGGGTAGGTATCTTAACTTGTGAAATTCATTTGATGTGATTTAGCTAGCATTGCTTTCATACCTAATATAGAGGGGGACTTGCTTTTACCAGACTTTTGGCTGATGAGTTCCTTCCTGTATGTTTATGCTTTCTTTGACATTTCTAAAACTCTTAGTCCTTGTATCATTCTTTTGACATGTCTACAACTGCATAGACAGCTTTACCCAAATCTCTTTTTGGTTTCTGAGAAAAGCTAGGGATTATTTTGAATGTTAAAATTTGCATATTTTGAGGTTTTGGCACATAGAAACGTCTACTCAACTCAGTCTCACGTTGGCTTTGTTGAGTTGGTTATCTTCTATTGCGGCTACTAGTTAGTATGACTTTTATACCTTAAAAAGAAAATAAAAAAATCCAGTTAGTATAATTTTCATCTAGAAAAATGAGAATATTATGCATGTTCCCATTCAGAGGGCACTAGGCTGAAACCCTCTGTGTGTGTGTGTGTGCGCGCGCGCGCGCGCGCGTGTGTGTGTGGTGTCACGCACCAAAAATGAATTTTATTTCAACATAACTGACAAGGTTCTGTGTTTGTGGAGAAATTGCCAAGAAGGTCCAGTATCCTCTCAAGCTTTGTGCCACCAAGTTCACTTTTTGTGAATACACAAGGAAAAAAAACAATTCCAGAGTTCAAATTGCATTTGCCTTTCCTTCTCTTTTTGTTAGCAACCAAAAGAAGGTTCAGTTATCCTTTACTTCATCTTATTTTCTTCTATATGATATTTTGAGCTTGTTCTGCTTAATGTTTTCTAGTGTAATTGGTATTTTGTTCTCTAGCAGATTCATTCTAGACAAGAAAATAGGTATTGGACCGAAACACATTGAAAATGCGAAGATCTTGGTGGCAAATACTGCAATGGACGCAGATAAAGTAAAAATTTATGGTGCCCGTGTTCGCGTTGATTCAATGTCTAGAGTTGCTGAGATTGAAGGGGCTGAGAAGGAAAAGATGAGGGAGAATGTGCAAAAGATTATAGCTCTTGGGATAAACTGCTTTGTTAACCGATAGTTAATCTACAATTTTCCAGAGGAACTCTTTGCCAATGTAGGAATACTTGCAATTAAACATGCTGATTTCGATGGGATTGAGCACCTGGCACTAGTTACCGGTGGTGAGATTGCATCAACCTTTGCAAGCTCATTGAGGAAATTTTGATTGGTGAGGACAATGGGTCAGGCATGCACAATAATATTGCGAGGTGCAAGGTACATTATTTGGCAGCTTTATGTAATTCTCTTTGGTTTTTCCTATACTGTTGTGATCGTTTCACACTCTTGCCATCTCTTAACTTAAATGATAATATGAGAGAGAGTGCAATTTTGTGATTCTACTTGTGTTGTTAGTTACTTCGGTTTAAAGATTGAACTTCACAAACATATTTAAATGTTAACTAAACTAATTTCTCAGCTGACTGTCATTTCACTTTAATGATTGGGCATGTGGGAGCACTAGACTTGGGCTAAGATAACATGGGTTTTCTTGACAATGTATCTTTTGTTGCTTTTGGGGAATTTAGAATATCGGTGATTTATCACTGATGTCGGTGTTAGATTTTGATGTTTGTGTTTTTCACTAATTTTGGCAGTAATCACGTCCTTGATGAAGCTGAAAGGTCTCTACACGATGCCTTGTGTGTGTTGTCTCAGACGGTAAATGACAGCAGGGTTTTGCTTGGTGGTGGATGGCCTGAGATGGTCATGGCAAAGGCAGTAGATGAACTGGCCCGGAAGAATCCTGGGAAGAAATCTCATGCTATTGAAGCTTTCTCACGGGCACTCGTAGCCATTCCAACAATCATTGCTAACAATGCTGGTTTGGACAGTGCTGAGTTGGTTGCCCAGCTCCGAGCAGAGCACCACAAGGAAGGAAGCAATACAGGGATTGATGTTATTTCTGGATCTGTAAGTAATACAGTTTAAATTATAGAATAGATGAATGCATTATGCATGCGTAATCTCTCATGGTTTAGCTTCTCGACTGAGAAGGACGAACAGTTCTGGAGAGGCCTACTTTTTCATTATGTCTTAATTAAAAAATCAAATTCATGTCGGTCACTTCATTGACACCCTCAGAATACGTCTTATATGATAAACAACACTGATTCAGTACTCTAATTTTGTAGTACTAATGCCAGCTCTAATGAACTGGCAGTGCAAAAAAAAAAAAAAACAAACAAACAAACAAAGGCTAAACTATCACCAAAAAATGTTTGATAGCTCTAAACCGAGAGCTCTAAATGAGCTCTAATGAGTGGGGTCCACCATTGATATGATGTTTTGGCTTTTTTTTTTTTTTTCATTGCCACAGAAGTAGAACTCAATTTAGAGCTCTACTTTTAGAGCTCTCTATCACCATTCAATTATCACATCAATAGTGGGGTTCACAGGATACCATGTCATTAGTGGTCAATTAATGATCTTTAATTGGTGGTCTGAAACATTTTTCATATGCTAAATTCCTTCATATCTTTGACATGTGGGGTGTCTGTCTGTTTGAGCTACATTTATCTTTTCCAGGCAGCTGTCATAAATTTTTGGCCATTTGGTGGCATGTGACATTGGGGGGGTTATTTTTAGAGGTATGAGATATGGAGGAACTTGGGATATGCGAAGCATTCAAAGTGAAGCAGGCAGTGTTGCTGTCAGCCACGGAGGCTGCTGAGGTGATTTTGAGAGTGGATGAATTCATAACATGTGCCCCTCGGAGGAGAGAAGATAGAATGTGAAGTCAATACGCACATCAGTAGGCCCCACTTTTTTGTTATTGGTTTTTATTTGGAATAAGACTAATGATGATGTAAAAGAATTTTATTTGATTTGTGGGAGATTTTTTGGATTTTTGTTTTTAATGGTGACAAAAATTAGGAATGTAACAATCTTTATAACACTATTTTTAATAGTTACGTGCAAAACATTGTATTTGTAGATAAAATTATTGATGACTGTGGAGAATAGGTT
>JAPPVO010004973.1:0-14919 GCA_030407325.1 Camellia japonica | reverse complement strand
GTCCTCTTGAATTGGTTACATGGATTTAATGGGTCCTACTCGCATTGAAAGCATTGGAGGTAAAAGATATATTTTTTTAACTGTTGATGATTTACTCGATTTTCATGGGTAAATTTTTTAAGGGAAAAATCTGATACGTTTGATGCTTTCCAGGCTTTAGTCCTTAAAATCCAAAATGAACAGGGTGTTTCCATTGGGCGTATCATAAGAATCCGAACTGATCATGGTCGTGAATTTGAAAATAGTTCGTTTTGGATTTTTGTGATATGCAATTAAGCATGAATTTTCTGCACCTATTACTCCACAACAAAATGGAGTGGTTGAGAGGAAGAACAGAGTTGTTCAAGAAATGGCTAGGGTCATGCTCCTTAGTAAGAGTCTTCCTCCAAAGTTTTGGGCCGAAGCCCTAAATACTGCTGTTTATGTCATAAATCGCATGTATTTAAGGCCCGGCACTTTACAAACTCCATATGAATTGTGGAAGGGTTTGAAACCTAATGTAAAATACTTCAAAACTTTTGGGAGTAAGTGTTACATCTTCAAAGATAGAGAGCCCTTGGGCAAATTTGACTCCGAAGTGATGAAGGTTTTTTTAGGGTATTCAACCAACAGTAGGGCTTTTCGAGTCTATAACCTGCGAACTTCTTCTTTAATGGAATCTATCAATGTGGTTATAGATGATACAGGTTCCCCTACTCCAGCAACAAATGAGGATGACATTGGTGAGTCTCCCTTGGATACTGAACCACAAAGTCAAGAGAAGCTGAGGTCCATGCACAAGAAGTTGAGAGACGGCACCATCCTCACAGGTAAGTCAAAGTCCAAAGAGTGCACAAAGAAACATCACTCCTGATGCTTCTGTCATCGCAAGTCCTGAGTTCAAACCTTCAGCAAGGGTGAAACTGAATCATCCAGCTCAACAGGTGATTGGAAGTGTATCGGATCGAATGAAAACCCAAAGACAAATTCGGGATGAGGTATCACATATGTGTTATGTTTCTTTAATTGAACCTAAGAATTTTAAAGAGGCCTTGCTAGATGATAGTTGGGTCAATGCTATGCATGAAGAATTAGGTCAATTTGAATGTAACAAAGTTTGGACTCTAGTTCCCAGACCTAGAGACATGAATGTGATAGGTACCAAGTGGATCTTTAAAAATAAATCTGATGAGAATGGTACTGTTGTTAGGAATAAAGCTAGGTTGGTTGCTCAAGGTTACACAAGTAGAGGGTGTTGACTATGATGAGACGTTTGCCCCAGTTGCACGTCTCGAATCTATTCATATTTTGCTTGGTGTTGCATGTTTTCTTGGCTTTAAATTGTTTCAAATGGATGTGAAAAGTGCCTTTCTGAAGGTACTTGAAAGAAGAGGCATATGTTGAGCAACCAAAAGGGTTTTGAGGACCCTAAATGTCCTAATCATGTTACAAGTTAGACAAGGCTTTGTATGGGTTGAAACAAGCTCCTGGCTTGGTATGATAGACTTACTACCTTTCTTCTTGATAATGATTTTCAAAGGGGTAGTGTGATAAGATTTATTTGTGAAACATACTAAGTCTCATATTCTTGTTGCTCAGATATATGTTGATGATATTGTGTTTGGTTCCACTGCTGATCATCTTGTGAAATATTTTTCGGATTGCATGACACATGAGTTTGAGATGAGTATGATGGGAGAGTTGTCTTATTTCTTGGGTCTTCAAATTAAACAGTCTCCTTCGGGTATGTTTGTTTCTCAATCTAAGTATGCTAAAAATCTGGTGTCAAAGTTTGGTCTTGAGTCTGCCAAACATGCATGCACTCCCATGAGCACCAGTCTTCACCTCTCCAAAGATTCCTCTGGTATTGATGTTGATCCTACCCTTTATAGGAGTATGATAGGGAGTCTTTTGTATCTGACAGCCAGTCGTCCTGATATTTCTTTCAGTGTCGGTGTTTGTGCCCGTTACCAAGCCAGTCCTAAAGAGTCTCACCTTCTTGCGGTCAAACATCATCAAATATGTTAATGGGACCTTGGGGTATGGGGTTTGGTTTTCCACTGATACTACAGCTGAAATTACTGGTTTTTCTGATGCTGACTGGGCAGGGTGTGCTGATGATAGGAAAAGTACATCCGGGGGGTGTTTTTACCTTGGGAATAATCTGATTTCCTAGCATAGTAAAAAGCAAAATGCCATCTCTCTTTCTACTGCTGAGGCTGAGTACATTGCTGCACGGAATTGTTGTGCACAAATGCTGTGGATGAAGCAAATGCTTCATGACTATGGGATAGAACAGAACACTCTCACACTTTTCTGTGATAACACAAGTGCCATAAACATTTCAAAAATCCTGTCCAACACTCTCGCACCAAACACATTGACATTCGTCATCATTTTATTCGAGAGTTAGTGGAAGAATGCCTTGTTGTTCTTGAGCATGTTTCCACTGAGCATCAAAAAGCTGATATTTTTACAAAACCCCTTGATCTTCTTCGGTTTGAGTTCTTAGAAAGACCTTGGGTGTCATGCTCGATCACCAGAGTGTTACTTGTTCCTGAGTAGTGTGAGTGTTTGGCTGTATTGGTTGCTATAATCTCATTATCATTGATTTCTGTTTTTCTTGCATCTAACTTTTTATGTACACTACTCATGCTGCTTACAAGATCTCATTGATCATTGTTCATAGCTCATTTTGAATGTCCATGCTCATTAACCTCATGATCTCATTCATACACATCCTTGAGATAAATTGTTGCAGGGGTTTCCGCACAAGTGATCAAAGTTCTCTATGGACCACTAACAGTGTTTCTTGTACTTTTACAGTGGAATTGACCGATACTAATATATCATGGGTGATATTGAGTCTCTTAACCATCCACCATCTGTTTTCACTTCCATGGTTTCTCCCTCAGTTCCTTGAAGTCCGGGCATTAGGAAAAGGCTACCTTAGAGGCACCAACCAGGCCATCATTATTGATTTCATTCTTCTCTGGTTTGGTTTCCATACTCTTGAGCGTGAATGCCACCAGTGAGTGCCCACAAGAAAGAAAAAAAATATAAAAAAAAGGGACTAATTGATTAAGGGGGAGCCTCCGCATTTACTCAACAAATACCCCGTGATTCCTAGTGGTTTGACTTTTCTCTGTGTTGTTAAGTTACTCTTGGTGGAGGTCCAGCCATCCGATCACTACGAGGATTAACTCTAGCTTAGTGGACTCTCATGGATGGCGCACACACACTTTATTTTGTGAGATCTCATGTTGGATTTTGAGTTGTACATTCTCATGTAGCTTATGATTACTGATTATATTTTATCTGCTTTGCTCATGATTTCCAGTGTCATTGTTTTTTTAAAAATTGCAAGTTTACAGAATTCATGAATTGCGGATTATTTCATCTTAGTATTCATTTTTGGCTAAATATGATCACCTACTTTTGTTTCAGGTCTCACCTTTTGATTTTGAGTATAGTGTTGTTTGTTTTTTTTTTTTTTTTTAAATTTTTTTTTTTTTTTGCGTTTGGTTTTTTTCTTCTTGGCTCGAGCGACGAGTTCCTCGCTTGAGCGTGCTTCTGCTACTGCATTAGACCTGAGAGCGTGTGTTTTTGGCTCGAGCGAAAAGTTCTTGGCTCGAGCAAACCCCTACCTCGCTCGAGCGATAAAGTCTTCGCTCGAGCGACCTGTCGCGGTTCATATTCTGAATCTGTGTCTATTCAGTTCATTTTTTCCCTCATCTTCGTTTTTCCCCTTTCTCTCTCTCCCCTAGGGTTTTTCGTGGTTGTCATTGCTGCGATCTTCTGCTATTTCTTCTTGCTTTCGGAGCATTTTCTTTGTCTTCATCTGCTCTCTCCGTATTTGGTAAGTTTTTTTTGGTTAGTATGTTACGTGGGTTGTGATGTGATTGCAAGTTTGCTCTGTTAGACTTTAGGTTTTATTGTTGTTGTTTTTGGTTCTTTCCTCATGTTTTCGAGTCTATCTTGCATCTAGGGTTCATGGTTTCGCATCATTTTTTTTGTTAGGGTTTCACATTCGATTTTTTTGTTAGCATTGCACATTAGGGATTTCATTTCCTATACATCTATTGCCATTGTGAGTTTGGAATGTTTTGTTAGAGTTTAACATTGGGGATTTCATTTCCATATACATATATTGCCATTGTGAGATTGTACTCTGTTTTCTCTATATTGTTCCATACATTGATGTTTTATTTTCATATACTGTTGCCTTTGTGCTCTGTTTTCATTAATGGCTTTCTTATATTGCTTATTGATGATCTGTTTATTGGACTAATGGACTAATGGTGTTTTTCTGTGGTGTTTGGTTTGGATTTGGGGGTTTTCTGATGTTGTTTATTGGGTGTTCTATGTCTGTCTGGGCTTTGTGTCTGTATTGCTCTGTTTGGGTTGTCTAGTCATGGCTGAGTCGTCTAAATGCCGCAAGACCACTGTTTCCCGTCCATCCTTTAACATTGAAAAATTCCCGTCTAAAGAAAAATCTAAGTCGTTTAGGGAATCTTTTGCATCTCGTAAAGTCCATTTAGAGCGCAATGTCCTCCCCAATGCCTTTGAGGTTCTTCCCATTCGGTCTTTATTTGATTCATTAGGCGGAGATCAAGTGTTGCATTTTTCGGGTCCCCAAAATTTGAGTCTCATCCGGGAATTCTATTGCAATATTCATTCCATTCATAAAGAACTTCCGGCTTCCTTTAAGACTTGGGTTAGGCAGAAGTCACTTGCTATCACTGGAGATGTGTTTCGGGTATTTCTTGATCTTCCTGAAGTTAGTAATTGTCATTTTCCGTTTCTTACCTGGTCCGGTGTTGATTTTGATAGGGTTGCCTCTGAGTTATGTGGTGTTGACCGGACTTGGCCTGCCGGGGCACTCATTCAGCAGAATGAGTTGCTTCCTCGGTTCCGTCTTCTTAATCTCATTGTATGTGCTAATATCAATGTCACCACCCATTCCTCGCATATTACTCAGGACCAAGGTCCAAGGTTATGTTTTGTATTGTATTCATCACCGCCTTCCTATTGATCTTCCAGAGATGATTGTTTCAAAAATGATTGGGGTCTTTGAGGGTAGAAAGTCTTTGGGGCTTCCTTATGGGTGTTTGCTTACCCGTTTTCTTACTTCTCTTGATGTTCCTTTTTCTGATGATGATGAGTTTGCTCACCTTATCAAACCCATTACTAAATTGACAGTCTCCCAGAGTCAGGCCCATGTGAGGGGGAGTGTGTCAGGGGTAGGGAGTTCTGGTGCAGGTGATGATGATCCCCTTACCGAGGAGGCAGAGTTTGAGGCAATTCCTGCTGGTGCCCCTGATCTACATGAGACGCTGTAGACGTCCCCGAACGCCCCGGGAGGGTTAGGTCCCGTTCCGTTCATATTGGGTTCACTACAGTTCGGACTCAAATTGTCACGGTTCTTGATCTGAACCAAAGAGTCCAACTCTGGCAAATCGTTTTGAGAAAAACAGATTTTGAAAAGAAGTGCCAAACATGGACTGCTTTGCCAGATACAGAGTCGTCACCTAAATATTTTTAAAATGGGAGATTTAGGAAACCCTGACTCGGTGCCGAAGGCCACGTGTCCGTCATCACCAAATGTCTTGGCTCGGGAGCTTGGTACGATCGGGGAAGGTCAGCTATGAGCACCCCCTTTCGCCCGGTCCGAAGACCGGCCTCTACTAACCGTGATATCCGATTTTGAAAACGTTATGTGTTCTTATTCCGGTTATTAGCCTAGAATTACTATGTTATGCGCACAGCAAACAAGTATAGACTAGATTGCCTAATTTGGAAATAAGCATTGCATATCCGTTCGTTTTGAAAAGGCTTTGGAATTTGCTACTCGCAAGTAGGCTAAAACACGGATTTCAACGAGTTTTTCCAACTCAAGCAATCCAACCTCCACCCACAGGCATTCAAACAGTTTATCTCATATAAGCACTTAGCCACATGGTAAGCATACTGTCATGTTAACATTCACACGCATGCGAGATGCTAAAGCGTAAAAACTTACATCGTACTCCGTGCCAAAACACCAAGGACAACAAGGAGAGGGGGTGGCCCTCCCCTTTTGGAGACTTCAAGGCACCATCTCCACCACTGAAATCCCTCAAGATTTCAGTGGTGAAGAGGCCCAAACACCAAAGTCTCGAAACTTGCACAAAATGGTACAAAATGAGGCCTTTCAAGGCCTAAGGGTGGTCAAACTTCCCCAAAGCACAAAACACTCTTAATAAACAATCAAGAGGGCCTAAAAACAGAACTTTTTTATGTTATACACTAAATACAAAAATAGCTCTAAGATAGGTAGAAATAGGATGCAAAAATGGGGTAAAAAGTACTAGTTTCTTACCCTTGTTGACCTTCTTCACAAGTGTTGATGTTGTTGCTTCCTTGGGCTCAAATCTAGCCAAGAACCTCAAGAACAAGCTCTGATCCTTGAAGATACCAAGAAAAGGTGAAAGACTAGGTGCTTGTGTACAATAATATGAACAAATGCACCTAGAACACTTAAGAAAGAGAGGTATAGAGATATGATATGTATCAATCCTAGACCTAAAACCAGAGCTCTCTCTGAGTTGCTTTCTTACTAAAAAGCCAACCTTAAAGCCAAGGGGGAAGGGCTCCTCTTATAGAGGAGCCAAACTTGTAATGCTTACAAGTTAAGCAACCAAGAGGGACATCCCTCCATATACGTGTATGGAGGGAGAGCCAATGCCAGAAAGCTGTAATAAAATATCTGAAAAAGCAGCTGAACAGTAGTCGGCTAGCCAAAAATGTCATTTTGACAAAATTGAGTGCCGACCGGCAACAAAGAGTGCCGACCGGCAATATATATTGCCGGTGGCAACAAAAACCAGCCGGTGGCCTCTAGCTAGTGCCGGTGGTGTGTGGGGATGCCTCACAAGGCATTCCCTGCCCCCAAGGAAAAATACAAGTGTTTGGTGCAAAACCAGACACAAAACGGTCGAGTCCGGAGATCCGAGGCAAGGCGCGTAGCCGAGACCTCCGGGAACTCCAACGAACACAAACATGGATAATCACCGAGTGTTCAAACGGTGACGTCCAAGTCTTGAGGACGGTCAAAAATGGGGTGTCTACAGTTGCCCCTCTTTGATAGAACTCGAAAGTCATAACAATGACGGGAGTGAATGTCAAAGCCCAGAGACGACCCATTTTTGACAAGGCGAAGACTTGGACAAACATGCAAGACAAATAAGGTATGCGCCCGAAAGCAGGGGCAAAATGCAAGACAATGCAAGACCGAGCATAACTTATGATCATGCAAAGAAAGCTGTAATGAAGCACGCATGCGACAGTTATAAGCTAGCATACGCCAATCTACACTACAATGCAGAAAGGATGTAAGAGAATTATGCAATTCTCAATACGTCTCACGCGGAGGATACAATACCTGTGCGGCTCGTCCGGTTGCACCGGCCTCAAATGAGCCGTACATACAATATCGTGCCGAAAAGAAAGAAACTTAACAGGTATGATATTGTTAGCAACATGCATGACAATGCATTGATGAAATGCAAAATGATATGCAATATATACAAAACTATGTATAAATAATGCAAAATGATATGCAATGCAATTGAAACAATGCAAACTAAATGCAGGGCAATTGAATCATGATTCAATCATGAGCGGGTCGAAACTACACATATGTCAAGTAGATTGATGGAAGTAACAAGTCGTCTACCATAAACGATGTCTGAACTATGAGTGATGTAGACGGACGCAAGGACGAGTATTGAGTGGAATGACATAAGTGGGGTAACGACCCGCTGAGGAAAGAACAATGATCCTAAAGCAGGATGCAAAACTTACACTACAATGTAATATATACAATGGATATGGCATGTAGCCAAACCGTATCTCGCTTAGGAAGGGGATGCACGCATACAAGCCGCATCTAATCACAGAGCTGTACGCGTGCAGAACTGTGCTTTGATGTGAAAAGTATGGACACATACCAGACCAAGCTCAACAAGGAAAGGCGCAAGCCATAAATGGGGGGGGGGGGAATGCAGTGGATGCATGCAACTAAAATGCAATATATGCAATATGCAATGGAATGGATATTTACAATGGATAAGTGAAGGCGAAACATGCGTATCGACGCAAGTGAAGAATGCACAACAATGCGGGTGGAAGCGAAACATGCGCATCAACGCAAGTGAAGAATGCACGACAATGCGGGTGGAAGCGAAACATGCGCGTCAACGCAAGTGAAGAATGCACGACAATGCGGGTGGATAATGCAGGTGGGCATGCAAATTATAATGCAATATAGATGGATGTTTACAGAAGCATGACATATGCACTATATTACAACGAAATGCATGACATATGCATGATTTTTTTGCTTTTTTGAAATGCATGACATATGCAATATTTATGATGATGATGATGCATGACATATGCAAGATTTATTTACAATGATGCATGGCAATGCAGTATGATGCAATGGCTGCGATTGCAGTTTTTCCTATTCTCCCAACAGGGCGATGTACTAGGTTGGTTCAGTATCCAGAACTGAGGCGTAGACACGCCGCCTCAACCTATGGGGCTTCCATACAGATTTCAAGCCGAGGGTACACCCTCTGGGTATTTAAACCAGACTTTAGTCTCGGAGATCCCGAACCTTTGTGTTCTAGGCATGAGCCGTTCAAACTCTAGTTTTCACCGTCCCCATTGGTCTCCTAGGAACTCACCGCAAACACAGGCTAGTGGCTTTACCAGACCACCGGAAGTCGTTCGGGCACGACAAACACCAAAGGAATTGCACCTTCAGAGGATTTAAGGTCTCCTAGACTGGGATGCAATGCATGACAATGCATGTTTTCTTTTTTAATGCAGATGATGCATGGTGTTTTTGAAATGCGCGCCAACGCGCGGCTTTTGAGATGCATGCCAAATGCAATGAGGTGTGCACCTTAATGCACCGAAAGTCTTGCACCTCCCAAGGATTTAAGGTCTCCTAGACCGTGCGTGTTTAAGGTCTCGCCAGACCATGACACAATGCATGACAATGCATGTTTTCTTGTTTTTGTTTTTGAAATGCATAACAATGCTCGTAACAAATGCATGACAATGCAAGTGAGCCGTGCACCAATGCACCGAAGGTCTTGCACCTTCCGAGGATTTAAGGTCTCCTAGACCGTGCGTGTTTAAGGTCTCGCCAGACCGGGGAACGAACAAAACAATGCGATGTATAATGCAAGTGAGACACGCATGCCATGAAGGAATGGAAAATGATATGTAAATGAGACACGCATGCCTCAAGGATTTGAGGCATGCGTGCCCCAAGATTTGAACTGAAATGTAGATCGAAAGATGCATGACAAAGCGAATGAACTAAAGTGCGTGACAACGCACATCTTTTGAAATGCACGATAATGCTCGTGACAAATGCATGACAATGCAAGTGAGCCATGCACACCAATGCACCGAAGGTCTTGCACCTTCCAAGGATTTAAGGTCTCCTAGACCGTGCGTGTTTAAGGTCTCGCCAGACCGGTGTGGGGCATGGAGATGTAAAATGATGCAAGTGAGGTACGCGTGCCATACGAAATGCAAAATGATGCAAGTGAGGTACGCGTGCCTCACGGAGACGTAAAATAATGCAAGTGTGACACGCATGCCATACGAAATGCAAAACAATGCAAATGAACTCGAGTGCGCGACACCGCGCGCTTTTTCTTTTTGAAATGCGTGATAATGCAAAACAAGGAGATGCACGACAACACAAATGATGTGCAAGGCAACGACAACACGAATGATGTGCGAGGCGACGTATGTATTGAGGTGCATGACAATGCACAACAACGCTTGCAATAAAATGCATAACAATGCATGAGGGATGTGCATGACGGCGCGACATAACGCACCAGACAACATGATGAATGCATGCAACGCACGAGGGGCGACTTTTGAATCTTGTAAAAGGCAAAAGGATACAAAAGGATACAACATTGCATGAATTTGAGTGCCATGTACAGAAGACGCAGTCCGAGGTCAAAACGGAGGCCGGTTGAGCATCGGAGATACACTTTCTTGCACTTTCTTGAGCTATGAAGACCAAAAACCACTCATATTGCCTAAACAAGGCTGTGGGAACATCACCGGCTGGGCTAGGAGGCCACCGGCTGCCCACCGGCTGAAAATAAATTCCATCGGCACAATATTCTGCCGACCGGCACAAAATGTTGCCGACCGGCAAAAAGTTGCTGAGTCGGGGCAGATTCAACTTTTCGCTTCGGGTGTTTTAAAATAGGGTTTCTAAACCCTATTTTCTTATTCCTCCTCCGCCAAAAACCATCTCCCTCTCTCTCTAGAGCCTCTTTCTCTCCTCATTTCCTCATTTCTTTGCGTTCTCGCACCTTTTTCGTCGTTCGATCCGCGAAGTTCATCGCGTTTCGAACATTTTCGACCGATTGAAATTTCATTTCGGCACTCCTTTTGCTATTTTCACCTTTTTGGGACTTGTTCCCCTCGATTTCCTCTTCATTTCCATACCTTTTTCCCATCCCGACCTTTCCGGCCATTTTCCACCCTCCCGGGGGTTGACTTTCGAGTTGACTCTTCGTATTCCGAGCCTATTTTCATTCCTCGACCATTTTCCCATCATTCCCGACATGGCCGACGACGTTCCACGCGGCGGGACTCCCTCGGATCACGAGATGGATCCCGAGGTCGAGCTCCTCCCGTTGAGCGAGCGCCCGTTTGACCCGGCGACCTACCGGCCGGCGATTCACGTTCTACCACCCGACGGACTGCGCCAGTTCAGGAGCTTCGACATGGCGTTGGATCCTGAGCTCTGCTACGCGAGCCTGCTCCCACCTATCCTCCGGCGCTTCCGAGGTAACTTTCTTTCTCTGCTTTACTTTCTGCAATGTAGAATGTTTAACTGCCAACTGCCATAGCTATTACAGTCTTTAACTGCTTAGTTCCAATACACTGATACACAGTAATTGTAATTGATCACAAATACGTTTGCAACTGATTATCTGTTTAAGACTCACACGCACACACTGCACTAGCCTTGAACCACTCAAACCACGGCACACACCGTATTTCATTGCGAACACTATTGCCCGATACCTGTTTGAATCTGAAAAACTTGCACGCCACATTTGCACATTGCACCGATACAAAACACTGACGCATCACACGTTGTAGTTTACTATAAACACACCGGCACCCGGTATCTGTTTGAATCTGATAAACTTGCACGCATGCCAAATTTGTACTGAACCACACAAACACGTTGACGCATCACACGTTGTAGTTTACTGTAAACACACCGGCACCCGGTATCTGTTTGTATCTGATAATATGCACACATGCCAAATTTGTACTGAACCACACAAACACGTTGACGCATCACACGTTGTAGTTTACTGTAAACACACCGGCACCCGGTATCTGTTTGAATCTGATAATATGCACACATGCCAAATTTGTACTGAACCACTCAAACACGCTGACGCATCACACGTTGTAGTTCACTGTGAGCACACCGGCACCCGGTATCTGTTTGAATCTGAATATACACACGCATGCCAATTTGCACTGATTTGACTGTTTCTCAAAACTGTACATTTTATATGCTTCAACTATTGTTTGAAAACAGGGAGATTCCCATACCATCCGCGGGTATGGGAACACCGTCGCTCGCGTGTGGTACGCCGAGCTTCCCGACGCGGTTCGCCATATCGTGGACCAGGCCGGCTTTGGCGCGTTTTGCAGGGGACTCTCCCAGCTCACGACATGCAGACCTCTCATCGCCGCTCTGGTGGAGAGGTGGTGGGACACCACCGATTCATTTCACTTATCTGCGACTGGGGACATGACGATGACCCCTTATGATTTCTCGATGCTCACGGCATCGGGGTAGGGGGTGATCCGATCCCCTTTGACATTGACATGGATGAGTGGACCGCGGCTCAGGTCTACTTGCTTGGCGCGGCACCGCCTCGCGCGTCCGGCTTCGTCCGGTACTCCTGGTTCGCGGTGCAGTTCAGGGTCCAGCCCCTTCGTTGATGCAGCTCCGATGACCCCAGAGGCCGTAGAGAGATGCACGCGGCTTCCTTATGTTCCTGTTTGGGACGACTATCTTCGCCGACCGGGCGAACACAGTGCCTCTCTGCCTTCTCAGCGCACTGGTGGATGTCAGAGACATTTTACACTATGACTGGGGTGGCGCCGCTCTGGCCACCCTTTATGGATATATGAGCTCAGCCTCCCGTGGCAGTGGACAGTTGCTCGGGGGTTACTGGCGCGCTTGGGAGGTACATTTCTTTTTCTGCCTTTCATTTCTGTTCTTTATTTTCTGTACTCTGCACACTGCACACACTGTAGCCTGCTTTACATTTGCTGTATACTGTACACACGGCACACACATACTCTGCTTCACACTGACTGTACACTGCTCACACTGTACACTCTGCACAATACACTGCACAACACACGGCTCTGCTATTTCTGTTTTCTCTTCTGTATTCTGCTTTATCTGATAAATGCACTGGTATTTACCTTGCAGTTGTGGGTTTACGCTTACTTTCCTAGGCTCGCTCATGTACCCGAGGCAGAGACCCCTCTGGTTGTCCCCTTTTCACGTCGCTTTGACGGGAGATGCGCCCGGAGGCCACGAGAGACATTCAGCTTCTTCCGCCGCTACTTTGACACCATCACCCCTGCCGAGGTATGTTTTACTTGCAGTTCATTTAAGTTTCACCTTCCCACCGCATATTTCGATAATAGTAGGTAACAAACTGTATTGCATTTTCAGATCACCTGGCGGCCGTGGGCTCCACTGCCAGCCGTGGCGCGGGATCGGTTTGCTGGCGCCGATGAGACCTCACGTTACCGGATTCTTCTCGAGGGCCCGGTCTGTCGGGCTTGGTACCTGGGTGAGCGTTTATTGCGCCAGACACTAGGCTTGTCTGAGCAGATAGTCCCGGTGCACCCTCCTGAGCACATGCGGGATACTGAGAGGTTCACTGCTGAGCTGATGGCGGACTACACCATTGGCTGGGAGGCAGATGATTTCCGAGGCGAGGGCGATTACTCGGAGTACGTCCGGACCTTCATCATGCGACCTCTGAGCGGCGGCCGCTGAGCAGAGAGGGAGAGACCTGCGGCACCAGCGGCCGGAGCAGGGGCTGGAGGAGCTGGAGGGGGAGCGCCGAGGAGGGCTCGAGTCCGTGGCAGGGGTGGAGTTCAGCGAGGGCGAGGGACCGGTTGGCCTGCTCTGCCCGCTGCTTTGACTTTCCAAGGACAGGGTGGGGCGACCTATCAGATCCCCTTTGCTCCTCCACCAGCTGACCATGAGTTTGTCGGTGTCCCCGACTTGCCTCCGGTATGTATTACTGCATTCTTCGTCTTGCACTGTTATTTCATTTTAGTTTATTTGATATGCCACAGAATATTGATGCATCTGATACTTTTGCAGGCGTCTTCTGAGTACACCCGGCAGTCATTGGAGATGAATGCCTCCATGATGGGGATGCTACAGCGGACATTCGACCTCCTAGCCCTCTACAGCATTCCGGTATGTTCTTCCTGACCACGGCCTCAAACCATACACAAATTGCTTTACATAATCTGATGCATAACACAACATCTGATAAACTGCTCACGGCATCTGCACACTGTACTTACACTGCATCCTGCACTGATTCACTGCTCATGGCATTCACACACTGTACTCATATACTGTATTCTGTACCAATAAACTGCTCTCAGTATTCAGACACTGTACTCATACACTGTATCCTGCACTGATTCACTGCTCACGGCACTCACAGATTGTACTCATACACTGTATTCTATACTGATTCACCGCTCACAGCATTCTGATGTATTTGCTTTTCATGCTTTTTCAGCCTCCCTTCCAGATTCCTCCAGTGGGTGGCGCTCCAGCTGGACCTCCCATTTTTACCCGGGATGGCAGAGCATATCTCCACACCAGAGGGGGGCGCACTCATGTCGGGAGCAGCTCGCGGGCTCCAGTTCCAGATGATGAGTCTGAGGCAAAGACAGAGGCGGAGGAGACCGATGATGGCTCGGACTCGAGCTCAGACGGTGATGCCCCTAGTGGCGCCCCTATTGATGACGCTCCTGGACCTTCGTCCAGGAAGAGGACTAGGACAGACTAACAGCCTCGGAGTTATTTTTGACATTTGATACAGATTTTTGCTGTTTTTTTTGTTTCTTTTTGCATTTCCCCTTTTTGGTCAGTGGTTAGGGTACTTTGTACTGCCGCAGGCAGATTTTGTTTCCTGAAACTTATGTACTTAAAAAGATGATATGAAATGAAACAATTTTTTTGTCTGAAAAAGTGTTTACATTTGCATATATTTCATACCTTGCACTGCATTGCATCATATTACACCTCAAATGTAAATGATATTGATCTGTTGTCTGAAAAGTGAATACTTGTAATTTGAGCACTTGCACTATGATCATCAGATAACCAACCAACTAACAGCAAACAACTCATACAAACCACTGCTCAAACTGCATAATACAACCCATACTCTACTGGGGATTGATCTGCATACAGCCCAACACAGCACTTGGTTCATTCTGCACACAGCAAACCCTGAACAAATAACCCAATCTGACAAGACGGATCACAAAACTGACACGGTTGCAGTTGAAACACACTCGGATGTCCCAATTTCCCTTTCCTTCTCTTGCTTCGCACGAATGTAGAGAATGGCACAGCATTCTGAGCACAACAACGATTTTGAAATAAAGAAGGGTTTTCAACCGGGTATCGAGTCTACCATAGAGCACAGCGAGACAGACTCAAACAAGAAACAAATGGCACGCGACCTAACACAACGAGACATTCGGAAAAGACTCAAAGCCAAAATCGAGACCGACAAATCAAAAGACACGACGCACGGACAT
>JAPPVO010004972.1:0-28612 GCA_030407325.1 Camellia japonica | reverse complement strand
GCATCGCACTGTTTTGTGGTGTTGACACTCGCGCAATGTTGCGCATCGCACTATTTTGTGCAGTTCAAACTCGCGCTATTTTGCGCATCGCACTGTTGTGTGCAGTTGACACTCGCGCAATGTTGCGCATCGCACTGTTTTGTGCAATTGACACTTGCGCAATGCTGCGCATCGCACTGTTTTGTGCAGTTCAAACTCGCGCTATTTTGCGCATCGCACTGTTTTGTGCAGTTGACACTCGCGCAATGTTGCGCATCGCACTGTTTTGTGCAGTTCAAACTCGCACTATTTTGTGCATCGCACGGTTTTGTGCAGTATACCCTCGCGCTATTTTGCGTATCGCACTGTTTTGTGCAGTTGAAACTCGCGCTATTTTGCGCATCGCACTGTTCTGTGCAGTTCAAACTCGCGCTATTTTGCGCATCGCACTGTTTTGTGCAGCTCAAACTCGCGGTATTTTGCGCATCGCACTGTGTTGTGCAGTTGACACTCGCGTTATTTTGCGCATCGCACTGTTTTCTGCAGTTCCAACTCCCGCTATTTTGCGCATCGCACTATTTTATGCAGTTCAAACTCGCGCTATTTTGCGCATCGCACTATTTTGTGCAGTTGACACTCGCGCTATTTTGCACGTCACACAGTTTTCTGCAGTTCAAGCTCGCGCTATTTTGCGCGTCGCACTGTTTTGGGCAGTTTACACTCGCGCTATTTTGCGCATCGCACTGTTTTGTGCAGTTCAAACTCCCGCTATTTTGCGCGTCGCACTGTTTTGTGCAGTTTACACTCGCGCTATTTTGCGCATCGCACTGTTTCGTGGAGTTGACACCCGCTCATTGTTCCGCATCGTACTGTTTTGTGCAGTTCAAACTCGCGCTATTTTGCGCATCGCACCGTTTTGTGCAGCTCAAACTCGCGCTATTTTGCGCATCGCACTGTTTTGTGCTGTATACACTCGCGCTATTTTGCGCATCGCACTGTTTTGTGCAGTTGACACTCGCGCAATGTTGCGCATCGCACTGTTTTGTGCAGGTGACACTCGCGCAATGCTGCGCATCGCACTGTTTTGTGCAGTTCAAACTTGCGGTATTTTGCGCATCGCGCTGTGTTGTGCAGTGGACACTCGCGCTATTTTGCGCATCGCACAGTTTTGTGCAGTTCAAACTCGCGCTGTTTTGCGCATCGCACTGTTTTGTGCAGTTGACACTCGCGCAATGTTGCGCATCGCACTATTTTGTGTAGTTCAAACTCGCGCTATTTTGCGCATCGCACTGTTGTGTGCAGTTGACACTCGCGCAATGTTGCGCATCGCACTGTTTTGTGCAGGTCAAACTCGCGCTATTTTGGGCATCGCACTGTTTTGTGCAGTTTACACTCGCGCTATTTTGCGCAACGCACTGTTTTGTGCAGTTCAAACTCGCGCTATTTTGCGCATTGCTTTGTTTTGTGCAGTTCAAACTCGCGCTATTTTGCGCATCGCATTGTTTTGTGCATTTGACACTCGCGCTATTTTGTGCATCGCACTGTTTTGTGCAGTTCAAACTCGCGCTATTTTGGGCATCGCACTGTTTTATGCAGTTTACACTCGCGCTATTTTGCGCAACGCACTGTTTTGTGCAGTTCAAACTCGCGCTATTTTGCGCATTGCTTTATTTTGTGCAGGTCAAACTCGCGCTATTTTGCGCATCGCACTGTTTTTTGCAGTTGACACTCGCGCTATTTTGCGCATCGCACAGTTTTCTGGAGTTCAAACTCGCGCTATTTTGCGCATCGCACAGTTTTGCGCAGTTGACACTCGCGCAATGTTGCGCGTCGCACTGTTTTGTGCAGTTCAAACTCGCACTATTTTGCGCATCGCACTGTTCTGTCCAGTTCAAACTCGCGCTATTTTGCGCATCGCACTGTTTTTTGGAGTTGACGCTCCCGCTATTTTGCGCATCGCACCGTTTTGTGCAGTTCAAACTCGCGCTATTTTGCGCATCGCACTGTTTTGTGCAGTTTACGCTTGCGCTATTTTGCGCATCGCACTGTTTTGTGCAGTTTGCCCTCGCGCTATTTTGCGCATCGCACTGTTTTGTGTATTTACACTCGGGCTATTTTTGCGCATCGTACAGTGTTGTGCAGTTTATCACTCGCGCTATTTTGCGCATCGCACTGTTTTGTGCTGTTGAAACTCGCGCCATATTGCGCATCGCACTGTGTTGTGCAGTTTATCACTCGCGCTATTTTACGCATCGCACTGTTTCCTGCAGTTTACACTCGCGCGATTTTGCGCATCGCACAGTGTTGTGCAGTTTATCACTCGCGCTATTTTATGCATCGCACTGATTTGTGCAGATGAAACTCGCGCTATGTTGCGCATAGCACGGTGTGGTGCAGTTTATCAATCGCGCTATTTTGCGCATCGCACTGTTTCCTGCAGTTTACACTCGCGCTATTTTGCGCATCGCACAGTGTTGTGCAGTTTATCACTCGCGCTATTTTGCGCATCGTACTGTTTTGTGCAGTTGACACTCGCGCTATTTTGCGCATCGCACTGTTTTGTGCAGTTTTCACTCGCGCTATTTTGCGCATCGCACTGTTTCCTGCAGTTTAAACTAGCGCTATTTTGCGCATCGCACAGTGTTGTGCAGTTTATCACTCGCGCTATTTTGCGCATCGCACTGTTTTGTGCAGTTGACACTAGCGCTATTTTGCGCATCGCACTTTTGTGCAGTTTACATCGTGTTATTTTGTGCATCGCATTGTTTCCTGCAGTTTAAACTCGCCCTATTTTGCGCATCGCACTGTTTTGTGCAGTCGACACTCGCGCTATGTGCGCTTCGCACACTGTTTGGTGCAGTTTATCACTCGCGCTATTTTGCGCATCGCACTATTTCCTGCAGTTTAAACTCGCGCTATTTTGCGCATCGCACAGTGTTGTGCAGTTTATCACTCGCGCTATTTTGCGCATCGCACTGTTTTGTGCAGTTGACACTCGCGCTATTTTGCGCATCGCACTGTTTTGTGCAGTTCACACTCGCGCTATTTTGCGCATCGCACAGTGTTGTGCAGTTTATCACTCGCGCTATTTTGCGCATCGCACTGTTTTGTGCAGTTGACACTCGCGCTATGTTGCGCATCGCACTGTGTGGTGCAGTTTATCACTCGCGCTATTTTGCGCATCGCACTGTTTCCTGCAGTTTACACTCGCGCTATTTTGCGCATCGCACAGTGTTGTGCAGTTTATCACTCGCGCTATTTTGCGCATCGCACTGTTTTGCATTGACACCCGCGCTATTTTGCACATCGCACCGTTTTGTGCAGTTGACACTCGCGCTATTTTGCACATCGCACTGTTTTGTGCATTTCACACTCGCGCTATTTTGCGCGTCGCACAGTGTTGTGCAGTTTATCACTCGCGCTTTTTGCACATCGCACAGTTTTGTGCAGTTTACACTCGCGCTATTTTGCGCATCGCACTGTTTCCTGCTGTTTATACTCGCGCTATTTTGCGCATCGCACTGTTGTGCAGTTTATCACTCGCGCTATTTTGCGCATCGCACTATTTTCTACAGTTGACACTTGCGCTATTTTGCGCATCGCACTATTTTGTGCAGTTGACACTAGCGCTATGTTGCGCATCGCACTGTGTTGTGCAGTTTATCACTCGCGCTATTTTGCGCATCGCACTGTTTCCTGCAGTTTACACTCGCGCGATTTTGCGCATCGCACAGTGTGTGCAGTTTATCACTCGCGCTATTTTGCACATCGCACTGTTTCATGCAGTTGACACTTGCGCTATGTTGCGCATCGCACTTTTGTGCAGTTGACACTCGCGCTATTTTGCACATCGTTACTGTTTTGTGCAGTTCACACTCGCGCTATTTTGCGCATCGCACAGTGTTGTGCAGTTTATCACTCGCGCTATTTTACGCATCGCACTGTTTTGTGCAGTTGACACTAGCGCTATTTTGCGCATCGCACTGTTTTGTGCAGTTTACACTCGTGTTATTTTGTGCATCGCATTGTTTCCTGCAGTTTAAACTCGCCCTATTTTGCGCATCGCACTGTTTTGTGCAGTCGACACTCGCGCTATGTTGCGCTTCGCACTCTGTTTTGCAGTTTATCACTCGCGCTATTTTGCGCATCACACTATTCCCTGCAGTTTAAACTCGCGCTATTTTGCGCATCGCACAGTGTTGTGCAGTTTATCACTCGCGCTATTTTGCGCATCGCACTGTTTTGTGCAGTTGACACTCGCGCTATTTTGCGCATCGCACTGTTTTGTGCAGTTCACACTCGCCCTATTTGGCGCATCGCACAGTGTTGTGCAGTTTATCACTCGCGCTATTTTGCGCATCGCACTGTTTTGTGCAGTTGACACTCGCGCTATGTTGCGCATCGCACTGTGTGGTGCAATTTATCACTCGCGCTATTTTGCGCATCGCACTGTTTCCTGCAGTTTACACTCGCGCTATTTTCCGCATCGCACAGTGTTGTGCAGTTTATCACTCGCGCTATTTTGCGCATCGCACTGTTTTGTGCAGTTGACACCCGCGCTATTTTGCACATCGCACCGTTTTGTGCAGTTGACACTCGCGCTATTTTGCACATCGCACTGTTTTGTGCATTTCACACTCGCGCTATTTTGCGCGTCGCACAGTGTTGTGCAGTTTATCACTCGCGCTATTTTGCACATCGCACAGTTTTGTGCAGTTTACACTCGCGCTATTTTGCGCATCGCACTGTTTCCTGCTGTTTATACTCGCGCTATTTTGCGCATCGCACTGTGTTGTGCAGTTTATCACTCGCGCTATTTTGCGCATCGCACTATTTTCTACAGTTGACACTTGCGCTATTTTGCGCATCGCACTATTTTGTGCAGTTGACACTAGCGCTATGTTGCGCATCGCACTGTGTTGTGCAGTTTATCACTCGCGCTATTTTGCGCATCGCACTGTTTCCTGCAGTTTACACTCGCGCGATTTTGCGCATCGCACAGTGTTGTGCAGTTTATCACTCGCGCTATTTTGCACATCGCACTGTTTCATGCAGTTGACACTTGCGCTATGTTGCGCATCGCACTGTTTTGTGCAGTTGACACTCGCGCTATTTTGCACATCGTACTGTTTTGTGCAGTTCACACTCGCGCTATTTTGCGCATCGGACAGTGTTGTGCAGTTTATCACTCGCGCTATTTTGCGCATCGCACTGTTTTGTGCAGTTGACACTCGCGCAATGTTGCGCATCGCACTGTGTTGTGCAGTTTATTACTCGCGCTATTTTGCGCATCGCACTCTTTCCTGCAGTTTACACTCGCGCTATTGTGCGCATCGTACAGTGTTGTGCAGTTTATCGCTCGCGCTATTTTGCGCATCGCACCGTTTTTTGCAGTTGACACTCGCGCTATTTTGCGCATCGCACTGTTTTGTGCAGTTCAGACTCGCGCTATTTTGCCCGTCGCACAGTGTTGTGCAGTTTATCACTCGCGCTATTTTGCCCATCGCACTGTTTTGTGCAGTTTACACTCGCGCTATTTTGCGCGTCGCACTATTTCCTGCATTTTAAACTCGCGCCTTTTTGCGCATCGCGCAGTGTTGTGCAGTTTATCACTCGCGCTATTTTGCGCATCGCACTATTTTCTGCAGTTGACACTTGCGCTATTTTGCGCATCTCACTATTTTGTGCAGTTGACACTCGCGCTACGTTGCGCATCGCAGTGTGTCGTGCAGTTTATCACTCGTGCTATTTTGCGCATCGCACTGTTTCCTGCAGTTTACACTCGCGCTATTTTGCGCATCGCACTGTTTTGTACAGTTGACACTTGCGCTATTTTGCGCATCGAACTGTTTTGTGCAGTTTACACTCGCGCTATTTTGCGCATCGCACAGTGTTGTGCAGTTTATCACTCGCGCTATTTTGCGCATCGCACTGTTTTGTGCAGTTGACACTCGCGCTATTTTCCGCATCGTATTGTTTTGTGCAGATCACACTCGTGCTATTTTGCGCATCGCACAGTGTTGTGCAGTTTATCACTCACGCTATTTTGCGCATCGCACTATTTTGTGCAGTTGACACTCGCGCTATGTTGTGCTTCACACTGTGTTGTGCAGTTTATCACTCGCGCTATTTTGCGCATCGCACTGTTTCCTACAGTTTACACTCGCGCTATTTTGCGCATCGCATAGTGTTGTGCAGTTTATCACTTGTGCTATTTTGCGCATCGCACTGTTTTGTGGAGTTGACACTCGAGCTATTTTGTGCATCGCACTGTTTTGTGCAGTTTACACTCGTGCAATTTTGCGCATCGGACAGTGTTGTGCAGTTTATCACTCGCGCTCTTTTGTGCATCGCACTATTTTCTACAGTTGACACTCGCGCTATTTTGCGCATCGCACTGTTTTGTGCAGTTGACACTCGCGCTATGTTGCGCATCGCACTGTGTCGTGCAGTTTATCACTCGTGCTATTTTGCGCATCGCACTGTTTCCTGCAGTTTACACTCGCGTGATTTTGCGCAACGCACAGTGTTGTGCAGTTTATCACTCGCGCTATTTTGCGCATCGCACTGTTTTGTACAGTTGACACTTGCGCTATTTTGCGCATCGCATGTTTTGTGCAGTTTACACTCGCGCTATTTTGCGCATCGCACTGTTTTGTGCAGTTGACACTCGCGCTATTTTCCGTATCGCACTGTTTTGTGCAGTTCACACTCGCGCTATTTTGCGCATCGCACAGTGTTGTGCAGTTTATCACTCCCGCTATTTTGCGCATCGCACTATTTTGTGCAGTTGACACTCGCGCTATGTTGCGCTTCACACTGTGTTGTGCAGTTTATCACTCGCGCTATTTTGCGCATCGCACTGTTTCCTGCTGTTTAAACTCACGCTATTTTGCGCATCGCACAGTGTTGTGCAGTTTATCAGTCGCCCTATTTTGCGCATCACACTATTTTGTGGAGTTGACACTCGCGCTATTTTGCGCATCGCACTGTTTAGTGAGTTTACACTCGCGCTATTTTGCGCATCGCACAGTGTTGTGCAGTTTATCACTCGCGCTATTTTGCGCAACGAACTGTTTTATGCAGTTGAAACTCGCGCTGTGTTGCGCATCGCACTGTGTTGTGCAGTTTATCACTCGTGCTATTTTGCACATCGCACTGTTGCCTGCAGTTGACAATCGCGCTGTTTTGCGCTTCGCACAGTGTTGTGCAGTTTATCACTCGCGCTATTTTGCGCATCATACTGTTTTGTGCAGTTGACACTCGCGCTATTTTGCGCATCGCACTGTTTCCTGCAGTTTAAACTAGCGCTATTTTGCGCATCGCACAGTGTTGTGCAGTTTATCACTCGCGCTATTTTGCGCGTCGCACTGTTTTGTGCAGTTGACACTCGCGCTATGTTGCGCATCGCACTGTGTTGTGCAGTTTATCACTCGTGCTATTTTGCGCATCGCACTGTTTCCTGCAGTTTACACTCGCGCGATATTTCGCATCGCACAGTGTTGTGCAGTTTTTCAGTCGCGCTATTTTGCGCATCGCACTGTTTTGTGCAGTTGACACTCGCGCTATTTTGCGCATCGCACTGTTTTGTGCAGTTTACACTCGCGCTATTTTGCGCATCGCACAGTGTTGTGCAGTTTATCACTCGCGCTATTTTGCGCATCGCACTGTTTTGTGCAGTTGACACTCGCGCTATGTTGCGCATCGCACAGTGTTGTGCAGTTTATCACTCGCGCTATTTTGCGCATCGCACAGTGTTGTGCAGTTTATCACTCGCGCTATTTTGCGCATCGCACTGTTTTGTGCAGTTGACACTCGCGCTATGTTGTGCATCGCACTGTTTTGTGCAGTTGACACTCGCTATTTTGCGCATCGCACTGTTTTGTGCAGTTTACACTCGCGTTATTTTGCGCATCGCATTGTTTCCTGCAGTTTAAACTCGCGCTATTTTGCGCATCACACAGTGTTGTGCCGTTTATCACTCGCGTTATTTTGCGCATCACACTGTTTTGTGCAGTTGACACTCGCGCTATGTTGCGCATCGCACTGTGTTTTGCAGTTTATCACTCGCGCTATTTTGCGCATCGCACTGTTTCCTGCAGTTTACACTCGCGCTATTTTGCGCATCGCATAGTGTTGTGCAGTTTATCAATCGAGCTATTTTGCGCATCGTACTATTTTGTGCAGTTGACACTCGTGCTATTTTGCACGTCGCACTGTTTTGTGTAGTTTTCACTCGCGCTATTTTGCGCATCGCTTTGTGTCGTACAGTTTATCACTCGCGCTATTTTGTGCATTGTAATGTTTCCTGCTGTTTACACTCGCGCAATTTTGCGCATCGCACAGTGTTGTGCAGTTTATCACTCGCGCAATTTTGCGCGTCGCACTGTTTTGTGCAGTTGACACTCGCGCTATGTTGCGCATCGCACTGTGTTGTGCAGTTTATCACTCGCGCTATTTTGCGCATCGCACTGTTTCCTGCAGGCTAAAATGCAGTCCACTTAACTGCAGGCTAAAATGTAGTCCCCAAGTTCGAGTCAAGCTCTCTAAAATCCCCAGCAGAGTCGCCAGAAACTGCAGACGTCCCCGAACACCCCGGGAGGATGAGTCCCGTTCTGTTCTTTTGGGTTTACTACAGTTCGGACTCAAATTGTCACAGTTCTTAATCTTGAACCAAAATTCCAAATCTGGCAAATCGTTTTTGGAAAACAGATTTTGAAAGAAGTGCCAAACATGGACTGCTTTTCCAGATACAGAGTCGCCACCTAAATATTTTTTAATGGGGGAATTTAGGAAACCCTGACTCGGTGCCAAAGGCCACGTGTCCGTCATCACCAAAGTTGCCTCGGCTCGGGAACTTGGGTACGATTGGGGAAGGTCAGCTATGAGCACCCCCTCTCGCCCGATCAAAGATCGGCCTCTACTAATCGTGATATCTTGTTTTGAAAACGTTATGTGCTCTTATTCCGGTTATTAGCCTAGAATTACTATGTTATGCGTACAGTAAACAAGTATAGACCAAATCGCCTAAATTGGAACAAAACATTTCATGTTTGTTTTTGAAAATGGTTTGCTACTCGTAAGTAGGCTAAAATGCAGGTTTTGCCACCCTCGGGTGGGCTTTAGAAAATATGGTTTTGCCACTATCTAGTGGGCTTAAAACTCACGTTCAATGCATTGTCCCAATTTAAACAACTCAACCTCCACCCACAGGCATTCAAGCAGTTATAACACATAAGCAGCTAGCCTCATGGTAATCATGCTATTATGGCAACACTCACACGCATGCGGTATGCTAAAGCATAAAAGCTTACCTAGTACTCCAAGCCAAAACAGAAACTAGTTAGTAATCATATGCATGATCCTAGTTCATGTTAAGATGGCTAATGCAACACATGCGGGATGCAGCTAGAATAGGCTCGGCTAGTCTATGGATGGCATGTGAAATGCAACAACTAACACGTATTCAAGTTAGATTTGAAATACAATGCAGTTTGCATGATGCGCCGAGCCCAGTGCATGCAATACAAATGAATGATGCACGCATGCATAGCATAAGGTATGCTAAATTAAATATGCCCTAATACTAACCATCAAAAGCAGGTAAGTAAAAGGGAGAAAGAAGTGGGGGTTGGAAGACATACACACACTCACGCCCACTTATTACAAATTCGCCCTCGCTCGGAGGGACCGAAAGAATATACAATTTAATTAACCTACAAGCTAATTAAATAATTACAGTCCACTTAACTAATTAATAAATCAATTAAGCTACTGAAAGCAGTAAAGGGCCTCGGGAAGAGGGATGCACGCATGCTCAGATTGGCTTCGCCCGGAAATCCACTGCCATGTGCAAGTTGCCTCTGTTTTCCCTGCTTTGTTTCTCTGAAAATTGCACAATTCCCAAGGTATGCTCCATGGACATTGGGGAACACTACCGGCCAAGAGGAATGGCCACCGGCCAAAGGAGATGATCACCGGCTACTTGTGAAGCCATCGGCCACTGATGGATGGCTGGTCGGCACTACAGATGGCCGGCCAGCCAAATCTTCCTGCAGAATCCTGTTTTGACAGCAGCAGAGGGCAAAACAAGGCATGGCAATACATTTCAAGCAAATGTATGCACCACCACATCCCTTATCATATTTATGACTCAAAGGGGCATGGTCCTTGATTCTCGAACCACCAATCGCGCATTTCAATGCGTGATGGCCCAAGAAACCAAGTATGCATTTTGATTTCAAATGAAATGCAATGTAAACAAGCACAAAGAAACCCAACCTCTATCATACTCAATTCAAGAGGCAAGGCAATGCATGCACAATGCAATGCAACCTAGGCATGTGAGCTAAGGATGCAATATGTCAATGCAAGCAAACATACAAGGTATATAACAACCTAGGCAAGCAAGCATGCAAGGCATGAAGCAATGTGACCACATTTGAACAACATGCGAAAGGTGGTCTTGGACCAATATGGACAAGCCTCGGCCATGTCTAAATAGGAAGCCAAAATGCTATGGAATGGAGGCAAATACACACACAAACAATGCATGCAAACATGGCCCAACACTTAAGCATTAAAGGGCATCTTTTAAGCACACTTAAAAGAGGATAATCATGGACGAATAGCATGCATGGAAAGCTTTGAAATCATGTCATAGATGGTGCCAAACCAAGTAAGCAAAACAAGCAAAGCATGCATAGAAGCTTGGAATTAGCCCAAGGACTTAAACCATGATCATATGACACATGAAGCAAATGATCAAAGTGAATCAAAACAGTCCCAAATCATGTCAAAGTAAGCCCCAAAACATCACTTAGATGGCATCTAAATGACCTACACATGGAAGCATACACAAATGTCTAAACATGGAGCATGAAACACCAACCTTATAAAGCATTAAAGGGGCATCAAATGCAAGCATACGAGCATGGAGCAAGGACTGAAATATCATAACCGATGGTGCCAAACCACTGAAATGATGCAAATAGAGCATGGTAGAGGAGCCAACACTCAAGGCATACAAGCTAGATTGCATGGTAGCTATACAAAGCAAGCCATGGATGACCCAAATAACCAAAATTAGACCTAAATCATGCCAAAATATGCATAAAAGCTTCACAAAGCTAAGCCAAAATCATGCTAGAAACAAGGCTCAAACACAAAGCATGTTAAGGCAATTTCATGGCATTACAAGACAAGTATGCTAAGCATGCATGGTGTGTCTAAACCAAGTAAAAACAGAGGTAATACATGGCAAAATATTACCAAATAACACTTAAGACATGGCGAACATGCACTTAAAAATGGTGCTCACACATGAGGCTAAAATGACACTTTTTGAAGACAACAAGGAGAGGGGGTGGCCCTCTCCTTCTTAGGACCTTAAACCACCATCCTCACCACTGAAATCCCTCAAGATTTCAGTGGTGAGGAGGCCCAAACAAGGTGGTCCCGAAGCTCACCAAAAACACACAAAAATGAGGCCAAACAAGGCCTAAGAGGGGGTAAACGACCCCAAACACAAAAGTGACCTTAATGAAGTATCTTAAACACAAAAAAAAAAAAGAACTTTTTTATGTTATACACAAAGCTCAAATCAGCAAGCAAGACAGGCTAAATGTGTGTGCAAAAACGGGGAATAAAAGAGGGTTAGATGCTCACCCTTGTAGACCAACGGGGACAGCAGCCTTTGGTCCCAAAAACCAGTTCCTTAGCCTCTGAAAATGGCCTCTAAGAAGCTTAGATGGATGATGGAGAGGTGTGGTTGAGAGTTGGTGTGCAAAGGGGCTAAGAACCAACACTTATGGAGCTTGGATGTAGAGACATAGAGAGATACAACTCTTGTATACCTTAGACCAATTCTTGGAACCCTTAAAATGGAAGATGAGCTCTTCTATATATAGACAAGGCAAGGTGCCAAGCTTCTAAGAGAAGCTAGAAAGGTGCAAGCTTCTCCAAGAAGCTAAAAAGGTTCAAGCTTCTTGGAGAAGCTAGAAAGGTACAAGCTTCTCCAAGAAGCTAAAAAGGTTCAAGCTTCTTGGAGAAGCTAGAAAGGTGTAAGCTTCTCCAAGAAGCTAAAAAGGTGCAAGCTTCTCCAAGAAGCTAAAAAGGTCAAGCTTCTTGGAGAAGCTAAAAAGGGTCAAGCTTCTTGGAGAAGCTAGAGCAAAGGTTCAAATGGTTCAAGCTAGGGCCAAGGGTTCAAAAGGTTCAAGCATCTTGGAGAAGCGAAACCAAGGGGGGTTCAATAGGTTCATGCTTCCTCAAGAAGCTAAAACAGGGGGTTCAAAAGGTTCAAGCCTCCCCAAGAAAAGGTCTCGGCCAGAAAAGGAGTAAATCGGCCAAATTAATGGTCGGCCAACTAAACAAAGTGCCGACCGGCCATCACCAATGGCCGGTGGCAAGAAAAGAGGGCCGGTGGCCTCAAGCCATGGCCGGTGAGGTGTTGGGGTGGCCGACAAGCCATTCCCTGCCCTCAGAAGCAAAAACACAAGTCGAGAGGTCTCGAGGCAAGGCGCGCGACCGAAACCTCCAAGAACTCAAGACGAACACGAACATGGATGATCACCAAGTGTTCAAATGGTGACGTCCAAGTCTTGAGGACGGTCAAAAATGGGGTGTCTACAGTTGCCCCTTTGACAGAACTTGAAAGTCATAACAATGACGGGAGTGAGTGTCAAAGCCCAGAGACGACCCATTTTTGACAAGGCCGAAGACTTAGACAAAGCATACAAGCTACAGATAAAGATATGCGCCCGAAGGCAGGGGCAAAATGCGAGACAATGCACAAAGCCAAGCATAACTTATGATGATGCGAAGAAAGCTGTAACGAAGCACACATGCAACAATTTTAAGCTAGCATACACCAAACTACACTACAATGTAGAAAGGATGTAAGAGAATTATGCGATTCTCGATACGTCTCACGCGGAGGATACAATACCTGTCCGGTTCATCTGGTTCCACCAGTCGCAAATGAACCGTACATACAATATCGTGCCTGCAAAGAAAACAAACTTAACAGGTACAATGTGATTGGCAACATGCATATTAATGTACTTGAAAATGCGTGACAACGCAAAGCAAGTGGGAAGCATAACAATGCCGTGAAGGCACAGACATGTAAGTGGAGCATGCGGTCTACGTAGGCAACGAAATTGAACACGAGCATGCGGTCTACGCAAGCAATGAAATTGAACATAAGAATGCAGTCCACGCAAGCAAAACATGCGGTCTACGCAAGTAATGAATTTGAACATAAGAATGCGGTCCACGCAAGCAAAACATGCGGTCTACGCAAGTAATGAATTTGAACATAAGAATGCGGTCCACGTAAGCAAAACATGCGGTCTACGCAAGCAAAACATGCGGTCTACGCAAGCGATGAATTTGAACATAAGAATGCGGTCCACGCAAGCAAAACATGCGGTCTACGCAAGTAATGAAATTGAATTATAAGCATGCTGTCTACGCAGGCAAAACATGCGGTCTACGCAAGCAAAACATGCGGTCTACGCAAGTAATGAAATTGAACGTAAGAATGCGGTCTACGCAAGCAAAACATGCGGTCTACGCAAGTAATGAATTTGAACATAAGAATGCGGTCCATGCAAGCAAAACACGCGGTCTACACAAGCGAAACATGCAGTCTACGCAAGTAATGAATTTGAACATAAGAATGCGGTCTACGCAAGCAAAACATGCGGTCTACGCAAGTAATGAATTTGAATATAAGAATGCAGTCCACGCAAGCAAAACATGCGGTCTACGCAAGTAATGAATTTGAATATAAGAATGCGGTCCACGCAAGCAAAACATGCGGTCTACGCAAGTAATGAATTTGAACATAAGAATGCAGTCCACGCAAGCAAAACATGCGGTCTACGCAAGCAAAACATGCGGTCTACGCAAGTAAATCATGCGGTCTACGCAAACAAAACATGCGGTCTACGCAAGTAACGATACTGATTACAAACATGTGGTCTACGCAAGTAGTGGATATAAGAAAAAGAACTTGAATGCATGTAAGTAAAGCATGCGGTCTACGCAAGCAATGTGCATAAAAAGAAACCTGAACACATGCAAGTAAAGCATGCGGTCTACGCAGGCAATGTGTATAGAAACTTGAGGCGTGTAATGCAAAGCACTGCAACACAATACAATTGAAGCATGTTGTGGAGCTCACAAGATGCAAAAGGATACAGGAAGGGATGTTCCTCGCTCGTACAGAGCGTCGCTCAAAAAGATACGGCTTGAGGTCAACTCGAAAGCCTACTAATGTTTTAAAAGTGCTCTTTCTTGCGATATCTTGAATAATGAAGGTGCCAAACCATATAATTGACCCTGAACAAGGACGCAGGTGGTGTATCGACCTCAAGAAAAAGGAGGGGGTTATCAGTAGCAATCCCGATACTCTGCTGCCCTACTTTCCTTTTGCTTTGCAGTTTGGAACCTATATAGCTTCAGATAGGCCCTGGTTTTACTATTCACACTTATCGGGGATGGACCCTGCAGTTTATGAAAGAAAGAATCTTGTTTTGCACAAATGTGGAGAATGGCGCAGCACTCTGAGCACAAGATGATTTTTTTTTTTTTGAAATTGAGAAATGAGTTCTCGACCGGGTATTGAGCCTACGACTGAACACAACGAAAAAGACTCAACAATGGAAAACAAAAAGGTAAACAACCTAAACACATCGAGACACGCTCGGAACGACTCAAAGCAAGAATCGAGAAAAACAAAACAAAAGACACGACATACAGACGTGTTATAAAGACGAGAGACCTCTCAGTGCACGAGGAGCCAGTTTCTCTTGGTATTATTTCCCACCCTTTCTCATTTGTGATTCTCACATCACTCGGCCCTCAAGCTCTGTTTTTCTAAAAAAGCCCTTTTCCTCACTTTTTCTCTCAGCGCACACCTCTCTATTCTTCAATCTCTCATTTTAAATCCCTCCCCTGGGTGGTTGATGGATAAACAAAAAGTTGTGGGCTCTTGCCCCTAGCATTCCGCTAGATTCTTCTTCTTGTTCACAACAATGAGTTTCTTCCACGGAGGAGCTGCGCTACAATTAGGTGTGTAGCAAATCTGCAGCTGACATCGGTTAACGGTGCTTTGCTGGGGAGTTTGGACATGATCGGATCTGTCCAGATGATGGAGTGGAATATCTTGCCCCATTCCAGTTCGTGCTTCGCACTTGGCTCGATACCTCGCTACTTGGAGGGTGGTAGAGCTTTCAGCCCTTTTGCGGTTAGCTTCAGTGGTGCCCTTTTCTGGCAGGTAAGTGCCCTTCTTGGCAAGTATGGTGCCCTTTCTGGCAAGTATTTTGACAAAGGGGAAAAGACAGAACACCTGACTCAACTGTGCCCCTAGTTCATCATTTTGACCATTTTTTGTTTTGATTTTTCTACTAAAACAATTTTGACTAATATGAGAGTTAGATTAACACGCTTGTTCAATTTTTGATTTGAAATCATGCAAGTCAGGTTGTAAGCACTGAAAATTTTCCTTTTTTGGGTCCAAGAAATGGTCCAGTTTTGGAAAAATGGAGTGATTTTCGAGAGAATAGTCAACCTCAATAAAAATTCTCAAAAATTGTTTTTGCAAACGGCTACTGCTCAACGAGCACGGAACCTACCCTCGAGATGCGTAACCTCAAATCCATAACAATGAAAAATTGCCCCTTGTCTGAAGGATACCATATGGCAACGGAAAGTTGCCCCTTGTTTGAATGGCACCGCAGTGCGTTGAATGGCAACGGAAAGTTGCCCCTTGTTTGAATGGCACCGCAGCGCATTGTAGACAATCTTTATGGTAATGATCACAACTGAACTCTCGGATACAGAGAAGGCGAGGATCATCAAAACCAATACATGGACAGACTTGATTTGGAAGTGTTTGTGGCTGGACTTCAGAATGAAGTTGCCTACGTATCCCAAACATGGGAATCAAGCCTTACGTAGTTCGGGGTTAAGGTACACTCGGGTATTTAACCTCTCCTTTTGCGCTCTAACTTTTGCCAAGGCGTCCATTGCAGGTTTTCGACCTTGCGAGCTATGTTTTTCTTTTCTTTTCAATTTTTTTGTTTAGGATTTTTTTTGCATTTTTTCTCTTTTCATTTCTTCTGCATTTTTTGTATTTTTCTTTTCTTTTCTTTTCCTTGTATTTTTTGTCTTTCTTCTTTTTTTTGTATTTTTCTCTTGCTCTAACTTTTGCCTGGGTCGCCCTTCCGGGTTTTCGGCCCAGCGAGCCTCTCAAAGGGTAAAAGTGTAACAAGTCCATGCCAAATGGTTTTAGGGTTTTGAAGCCATCCGTATCCAGGAGAGTGGCTATTGTGTTGATTTACAGAAGAATCCATCTTCGGCTCTTCGAGCACATCGGACATTTGTGCCCCTAGTTCGGGGGGTGCTTCCGTTCTAGCTTCACAAGCTTCTACTGATGAGATCTGATCTTCTTGATCTAACTTTGGTGCCTCTTGTTCGAGGGTTGCTTCAAAATCTGGCCACACAGGCCTCTCTTGATGGTTGATCGTTGAATACTCTGAACCCAAGGTCAAAGTTTTTTGAGAGCAAAGGGATTGAATCTTGAGGCTGAAAGCGATCCTAAGCTGCACAATCTCAAGAGCGATTCCACACAAGTCCTCGTAGGACTGCGCAAAACATTTTTTGAATTTTTGAAAGTTTTTAAGAAGGCGACGAATCGCTCGCGCTGAAGATGGTGTGGAACCAATCTGGATCAAAGGTAGGGTCCTTCTCAGTACTCACACTAGCAAGCATGATTTCATTCATTAAGGGCTTAGCACGCCTCTCTTTCTCTCAGTTGATCAAAGTTTTGCAAATCCCGAGGAATTCCTTCCTCTTTGTTTTCACCGCAGTGTTCAAAAAGTTTTTGAAAAACTCAGGTCATTACAATGACTTAAAAGGCACAGAAGAGCAGGTGAAAAGTACTGCCGGTTCATTCCAAAATTTTCTGGCACAACTGGCACACGGCCGAAGCAAGCACAAAGGCATGAAAAACCACTGTTGTTTCATTCAGATCTTCTGGTGTAACTAGCTCCATGGCAGAAACAGACACAAAAGAAAGCAAAAAGACAAATACAAAACAAAATGGTGATGTCTGAGGTAACACCCCCAAAATCACCCAACTCTAACAAAACAGGAATGACTCGACACAACAAGACAGACCCGAAACAAAAAGACTGACTCAAAACAAAGAGACAAACTCAAAACAAAACAAAAGACTGACCTAATACCCAAGCCAGAGTTTTTTTTTTTTTTTTTTTTTTTTTAAATTAGCAACCGCAGATGCTCAAAAGTGTGTGTCAGACGCCACATCCAAAAATATGTCAAGTATCACCCGCAGGCGGTTCACTCCCTGATTACATACTCGCAGTATCGGTATCCTCAAAATCCAAGAACTCTGCAGTGACTGACTTGGCCGAGGTAGGCGGGAGAATGACCTTATCATCAATCAAATCTTGCACTTCATGACGAAGGCGGAAACAACTGTCGGTGCTGTGACCGGTTTGCTGGTGGTACGCGCAGTACACAGTAGCGTCATGTTTAGCTAGAAGGGGATGCGGGAGAGGCCGTGGCTCAAGAGGTGTAAGATGCCCCTTTTTAGCCAAAATTAGAAGTGCCCTAGACAAAGGCATGTAGAGAGGATGAAAGACTCGGCGCCTTCGAGGCAGATACCTTGAAGTCTGGGAATTCTCGCTAGACGCGCTAGCAAAAGGATCGGCAGGTGCAGCCTTGGATTTCTGGTCTTTCCCGGATGCAGGGTTGGGAGTGGAAGAAACTGCTCTGGTATGACGGGGCCTATCCCAGTTTTCTGGCTGGCTTGTACTGCCCGTGGCTGGAGTGGGAAAAACATCATCCACGATCTTGGTTATGACCGCAAGCATCTGTTGCTTACTTATACCCCCGGCTTTCAAAGCCTCGACTGCCCACAGCAGTCGTTCAATGGGATCGGCATCCGCCTTCATCTTGTTCCTGCCCCTGGCTTCAGCCTGATCGAGGGCCTGGGTTGGTGCTGATATGCCATGGTTATAATTGGAGGCCATCTCCGGTTGACTGAGCTCGATCACAATCCGCCCCAATAGCGGGGGCTCCTGTGGTACAACACTTGCGGCGTATGGTGCGGCTGGTGGCAAAATTGATATCCCGTAAGCAAGATCTGCCACGGACCTCTGGAGGTCACCTATCATTCCCATCAATTCGAATGTGGTGGGCTCACGAGCCTGGTACAACTGGGGGATCCAAACTGGGTGCGTCGCAGGCGACTGGGGCGGATGCGGTACATCGACATCGGTCCCACTTTGCAGAGTGAGTCCTTGGCCCAACGCGGCTGTCATAACCACGGTCTCTTCTGAATTCTGTGCCATGATAAGTCCACTGCTCTGAATGGTGACTAACGGATCAGATGGCTGCCTTGCCTCAGCAAAGGGAGAACACTGACTGCTCTGAATCAACTTTCTAAACCTTGTAAGGAAGAAAACAAACAGCATTTCAGCCCAAACGGATCAAACACAGGTGTGGCCGAACAACTGTACTCTACCACTGACCACTGTTTCCCCAAAATCACTGTCCCCAAAGACTGAACCTGATACCCGCAGATAACTGATTCTCAAAACACTGACTGATGCCTGCAGGCCTGATGCCCAAACTTGTAAACTGATACATGCATTTCCCTACAGAGACGTACTCTAACAGCACATAATAGATAAGTGAGAGCCAAAACACCCGTATGTTGGGGTAGGGTTTCCCTGTCCTATTTTGTCAGGAGCTAGGGTTTCACTACGCACGCAGCGGTTTCAAACAACCTAACATCGGGTAAGCAACCTGTCCTAGCTTGGAATGGTCACTATGGATTCCGAATATGCACTAGGTCAAATGGTCGAAAAGGGTGCCCCGGTAAAATCGGGGTTTGTGTTCCCATGCTGTCAGAGCCCATAACCGGTCAACCTTATGGTCATGCCTTGACAAGACAAGCCTCCGGCAAACCGTTCAGGAATGGTAGATGGCAAACACGGTGTCCTAGGTGCACCAATGCACATGCAATGCAAAGAGACACATAAATGAAATCAAAACAGGATATCACGAGTTCGAGTCAAGCTCTCTAAAATCCCCAGCAGAGTTGCCAGAAACCGTAGACGTCCCCGAACGCCCCGAGAGGATGAGTCCCGTTCTGTTCTTTTAGGTTTACTACAGTTCGGACTCAAATTGTCAGGGTTCTTAATCTTGAACCAAAGAGTCCAAAGAGTTTGAACTGCACAAAACAGTGCGATGCGCAAAATAGCGCGAGTTTGAACTGCAAAAAACAGTGCGATGCGCAAAATAGCGCGAGTGTCAACTGCACAAAACAGTGCGATGCGCAAAATAGCGCGAGTTTGAACTGCACAAAACAGTGCGATGCGCAAAATAGCACGAGTGTCAACTGCACAAAACAGTGCGATGCGCAAAATAGCGCGAGTGTCAACTCCACAAAACAGTGCGATGCGCAAAATAGCGCGAGTTTGACCTGCACAAAACAGTGCGATGCGCAAAATAGCGCGAGTGTCAACTGCACAAAACAGTGCGATGCGCAAAATAGCGCGAGTGTCTACTGCACAAAACTGTGCGATGCGCAAAATAGCGCGAGTTTGAACTGCAAAAAACAGTGCGATGCGCAAAATAGCGGGAGTGTCAACTGCACAAAACAGTGCGATGCGCAAAATAGCGCGAGTTTGAACTGCACAAAACAGTGCGATGCGGAAAATAGCGCGAGTGTCAACTGCACAAAACAGTGCGATGCGCAAAATAGCGCGAGTGTCAACTGCACAAAACAGTGCGATGCGCAAAATAGCGCGAGTTTGAACTGCACAAAACAGTGCGATGCGCAAAATAGCGCGAGTGTCAACTGCACAAAACAGTGCGATGCGCAAAATAGCGCGAGTGTCAACTCCACAAAACAGTGCGATGCGCAAAATAGCGCGAGTTTGACCTGCACAAAACAGTGCGATGCGCAAAATAGCGCGAGTGTCAACTGCACAAAACAGTGCGATGCGCAAAATAGCGCGAGTGTCAACTGCACAAAACAGTGCGATGTGCAAAGTAGCGCGAGTTTGAACTGCACAAAACAGTGCGATGCGCAAAATAGCGCGAGTGTGAACTGCACAAAACAGTGCGATGCGCAAAATAGCGCGAGTTTGAACTGCACAAAACTGTGCGATGCGCAAAATAGCGCGAGTGTCTACTGCACAAAACAGTGCGATGCGCAAAATAGCGCGAGTTTGAACTGCACAAAACTGTGCGATACGCAAAATAACGCGAGTGTCAACTACACAAAACAGTGCGATGCGCAAAATAGCGCGAGTTTGAACTGCACAAAACTGTGCGATGCGCAAAATAGCGCGATTATCAACTCCACAAAACAGTGCGATGCGCAAAATAGCGCGAGTGTCAACTGCACAAAACAGTGCGACGCGCAAAATAGCGCGAGTGTCTACTGCACAAAACAGTGCGATGTGCAACGTAGCGCGAGTTTGAACTGCACAAAACAGTGCGATGCGCAAAATAGCGCGAGTGTGAATTGCACAAAACAGTGCGATGCGCAAAATAGCGCGAGTTTGAACTGCACAAAACTGTGCGATGCGGAAAATAGCGCGAGTGTCAACTGCACAAAACTGTGCGATGCGTAAAATAGCGCGAGTTTGAACTGCACAAAACTGTGCGATGCGCAAAATAGCGCGAGTGTCAACTGCACAAAACAGTGCGATGCGCAAAATAGCGCGAGTTTGAACTGCACAAAACTGTGCGATGCGCAAAATAGCGCGATTGTCAACTGCACAAAACAGTGCGATGCGCAAAATAGCGCGAGTGTCAACTCCACAAACGACACAAAACAGTGCGATGTGCAAATAGCGCGAGTTTGAGTGCACAAACTGTGCGATGCGCAAAATAACGTGTGTGTCAACTGTACAAAAACAATGCGATGCGCAAAACAGGCTTGATGCTCTTCCAGAATATGTTCGTCTTGCCTTCAATGAGTGGCAAGTTGCTTTCAGTCTCTTCCGGCTAACAAGGATATTTCTATGTCCAAATGTTTAGTCCATTTTGTAATTCGATTTGGAATCCCTTGGATTTGGAAATGGGATTTCCAGTGTGATTTCAGAAATAAAGTTCCACGCTTAAAAAGAGTATTCTTTTATAAATGGTGGAATAAGATGGATGATCCTAAACCTAAGCAAGAATTGCTTCAGAAGATCAAGGATCATACTCAGGCATGTTGGGATGCGATTCCTAAAGCTACTCCTGTTATTCCTGTTAATCCATTCATCCAGATTCAGATGGATCTTCGAGAAGAATTTCCTGACATAACAGAAACTGAATTAATTGTCAAAAGCATGGATTATATGAAGCAACAATTCTTACAATCCATGTCCAGCGAGATTCCAGTATGAAATCAGCCTCCAGCACTCCAAGTGAAGAAGACAAACTCAGCCTGATCCATATGAGGATGAGGAGAATACATACCTGTTCTGGCTGGTGAATCCCAGGATCCAGATGCTGACCCAACCGACCCGGATTATGGTGATTTTGGATTCGGTTACAGAATTGATTGCCGACAAGCTTAATCAGGACAAAAGTAAAAGTAAAGGCAAAGGAAAAGATGCTTTAAAAACTTTTGTCCTGTCTCCATACAGACTTGTCTGCACACTTCCAGTCTAAATCAATCCAGCTTCACAACAAGCCAAACAACTTTCGGTTAAAGCAAACTCCACTTCACCAGCCGATTGATTGTTCTCTCCTATCGACACTTAGAGATAAGAGGATAAGGATGCTCGACTGCCCAACCATCCAGCACACGCCACCTGTCTTCGTTATCTTTATCTTTTGTAGTATAAATAGGTAGCCTCTGGAATGTGGAAGGCACCTTGAATTTTAAGTTTTTCAGTTTATATTCTGTACTCTCCCTCTCTCTCATTTTCAGTGTGTTTCCGTTTGTAGAAGCTTGAAGTATAATAAAAATATTGCTGGTTTGATTGTAAGTATTTCCTCCCTGTTTTACTTCATTATGCATGTCTGAATATCGTTTGATTTTATTAAATGATATTTTAGAAATTTGGAAAAATCGAAAAAATAATCTTGAAATTCATATTGCAATAACTCATAATGATGCATGGACATTACAGCAATTAAACGAGTGTAATAATAAAATTAACGAAGTCCAGAATTTGATCAACGAGCAAATCTGTTTGCTTGTTAGGGCTGGTCAGCCCCCTCCTACAGATTAGTAGATTTATGGACCATATATGATATATTATGTCTAAATAAGATAAAACTATTTTATGCTTTATTCCTGGATTTGTGCCATGTAAGGGTTAGTATAGAGTAAGGTTGAGTGGGACGTCACCCAAGTCGCGTAGCCCTAGTTGTCCAAGTTTGAGGTTAGCAGTTGAGTTGAGGACGTTGTGGCATAAGTCGTTGACAGACGTGCTGAGCCTACACCTTGTGTCGAGCACTCTTATTGGTATCAGAGCCATGTTTAAGGTATTTTATAGCTTGTTTTATTTATAAATAATTATTCATATATGGTCATATACATCCCAATGAGTATTGAGTTTTCAGAACCACATACAGTAGCACCTACAGTTGCCGTTCCAGAAGCCTCTACTTCGAGGCTCGAGAACTTGTTGCATACCAAGAAGTCAAAGAAGCCCTTGACAAATGGACAATCCCGAAAGTTGATCCAAAAGCCATCTATAAGATTGGTACTCTAAATTTTTTCAGCAAAAGATCATTAAAACTTTTGAACATGCTGCTCCAGTAGAAAATAATGATACACTAATGTATCTCCTTGATTTCCAGGACCTAATACCTTTTTTAAAAACTATAAATATGTTCATATAGGTCTTGTCCAGATAGCTTAAAGCCATTAACAATCCTTGGCCAAAATACCAGTATACAGTGTACTCTACGAGATGGTAGGTGTACCAATTGGCGTGCCTCGCTTATGGGTGCTATGGAAACCAGTTTAGCACATGGTCCCGTATATTTTAATATATATCCTAATTTCAGTGTAGCTTTATCTGATCAAAAACCTATCCAAGGTTTTAGAATTCAGAGTTCTTACTCATGGGTATGAGTATCTTCCAGGATCTCCACCTTTCTTTGTAATTTCCAGAATATATCTTAAAGTTCTGTCAACTTTGAATCCATATGTCAGGAAACAAGGTATAATGGACAAACAGTCTTAATTGATACTAATCTTTACAGTAGTCAAGTAGCAGTCCCAGGATTCTAGAATGGGATAAAATTACTTTTCCAGAAAGATGGAAGATCACAAATGCTGTCCCTCCACGACAGTTATTCAACATAATCTGGATGATGTGATCCAGACCCATCAAGGTAATGTATACCTCCAATTTCAAAGACCTCCTGTGAAATTATCCAGAAGTATGTCTAGTGCCAATTTCAGAACTGCCCCTACACATCAGCCTTACAGAGTTGATTATCCAGAGTCTTCCAGACAATCTTATTCTGATCCCCCAGGTGCAGTTTTCCAAGGACAACCATCTCGGTCTTATTCTAGACCTATATCTGATGAAGCTAATGATACAGATCAAGATCCTATAATTAGAGGTGTTCATTATTCTGATCAACAAATTCCCCATGGAATTTATGATCCACGATACCACCTCGAATTCCTCCTGTTATTAATACTTCCAGAAAAGGCCCTTATAGCCCTATAGCCAGTGATATGGATTTTCGCATTTAAATGGATAATCAAATGCAAGAAAATCATATTGTAGATTTTTCTCCAGGATGTGAAAATAAGAAAAATTTCTAAATCAAGAATTTTTCCAACCAAAATATGCAGACTTCAGGAAATGGTATTTTAAGCATCATACTAAAAGCCAACTTACTGAATAAAAATCTAGTATTATTCATATCTCGAGGAAATTCAGGTTTTATATCCTTTTCCTTTATGGTACAGTCAACATATTTTCCCTCCAGAATCACAGATCCAAGTTTTGGAAGCCATCCAGCAAAAATGGATGACCACTAATGGTCAAGAACTTTACTCTATACATCCTCCAACCCAACCTTTAGAGCTCCACCTACAGGTTCTAATATAATAAACCAATGGTCATTGCTGCCTATTCTGAATTGCCTCCCCGGAGTCAAAATAAAGATCCAGTTCATATCCAGGATATTGTTCCAATTTTGAAACAAAATAATTATACTAATCTATTCTGTCAAACTGCAGGCAAGCAGCTTACTCGTATCGAAGAAATGGTACACCATGTTAAGAAAAGCTGCAAACTCGAACCAAAACCAACAGAACCTCTTGAGCCTGTTCTCATCAAACCTACTCCTGCCCTTCAAGGATTTAAATTAAAATCCAAGAAGAAGAAACTGATTTTATTGATACCCTTCTTTCTCGTATGCAGGGTCTTAAGATTAGTGAACAAACTTCCTCATCTACACCAAAGCTCAAGTGCTTATGTTATCCAGTACATCTTTAGGTTCTCCCCATGAAACCTATGATGAATTATCTCCTCAACAAATAAATGAAATCCAGCAAAACTTTATTTCTTCAGAACTCTCTTCTGTCAATCGTGTTCATAATTATGGATCTAAGATCCAACAAACTGCTCCTGCTGGTACTAGCCGTTTTTATTATCCTCGACCCACTCCGATGGTATTCTTTATGAAGAAGATTTTCTCCAAACTCAACGTTGTTACCACAGTAATACCATTTATGAATGGAATATTGATGGTCTTTCTGAATATCAAATTTATGAGCTTCTCCAGCATATGCTCATGTGTTGCTACTGTTTGCAAACAAAATAATAATTCTGACCACCAGGTTGCTCGGTATATTGTCAGTGGTTTTACTGGTGCGCTGAAAGAATGGTGGGATAATTATCTCACAACTGCTCAATGCATTGAAATCCTTTCTGCGACTAAAGCAACCACTGTTATTCCCGCTGACACCGGTACTGGCCCTGCTCCAGCACCTGTTGAAAAACAGGAAGAAGATGCCGTCTATACCCTTGTTAATACCATAGTCACTCATTTTGTTTGGAAGCACTGTTGGTGTTGTCGACAGAAATAGAGAATTATTGATGAAATTACGCTGTCCCACTTTATCCCATTTTCGATGGTATAAAGATGTGTTCTAATGAAAGTCATGCAGAGAACTGATGGCAGTACAGAACATTGGAAAGCCAAATTTATTGATGGTCTTCCTCCTCTCTTTGCTGAACGGATCCGTAAGAAATTACGAGACCGTCATCGTACAATTAACATTCCCTATTATCAATATACTTACGGTCAGTTAGTCAGCCTTATAACTGAGAAGGTCTTGCCTTGTGTAATGATCTTAAACTCCAGCAACAACTTCGCCAACAACAACTTACAGGAAAAAGAGAAGTTGGTGATTTTTTGATCAATTTGCTTATGATCCACAAATCCAGTATCCTAATAAGCAAAGGAACAGAAAAAGTTACTCTAAACCATACAAGAAGTCCCGAAAAGATAAAATATCATAGTCTTCTAAAACTCAGCCACAGCCTCAGCATTCTAAAGTAAAATATAAGTCTAAGGCTAAGGGAAAAACTTTCAGAAAAATAAATCCAGTATAAAGTGCTTATAAATGTGGTCAAACAGGTCATTATGCTAATAAATGTAGAGCTAAGATTCAATCTAAGCTTAATGAATTAGCATTAGATGATGAATACAGCAAAAAAATTTTACAATTAATTTCAGACTCTGATTCCTCTCCAGATCCTTCTGATAATGATTAGCAGTCATTTATTCATCCACTTCTGAAACAGAAAATGATGATTGTCTCAGGCAATGAAAATTGTCCTTGTAAACCTTCAGTAATCAACTTTCAGAAGAAGTTAATTATTGGAAATCAATAGTTGAAATGAATGGACTTAATATTGGTGAACCAGTATTAATGTTCTAACTCTGATGAGCAAAAATCTTTTAGATATTGCTGATGAAATTAAAGATCCAGCTATCAAATTAAAATTTCTTGAAATGTGTTATAAGCAAAAAGAAGAAGAAGTTCTTCCACCTAAGCATTAAACATGAAAGAAAGTTTTTAATAGAATAAGACACCAGTACAAGAAAAACCTGTCACTGTCCAGAATTAAAAATGGAAATTAATGCTTTAAAAGTAGAAATAAAGCATTTACAAACTTCTATATTGCTATTAATTCTGAATTAGAAAAATTAATTCTAAGATTCAGAATAAAGACAAGGCAAAAAGAAGAAGAAAATTCTGATCCTGATTATTTAATGTTATTAAATAGAATAACCTTTCAGAAATGTATATTCGTATCACTTTATGATTCAACCAGATTTATTATGCGTGATGCATTGCTTTGGTTGATAGTGGTGCAGATATGAATTGCATTCAAGAAGGCTTGGTTCCAACTAAATATTTCCAGAAGAAGCCAATCACTAACAAGTGCTAGTGGTAATAGCTTATATCTTGACTATAAGCTTCCAGAAGTTTCTAATCTGTAATCAAGGATTATGTTTAAAAACATCTTTTGTGTTAATCAAAAATATGGCACAAAACATAATTCTTGGTACTCCTTTTTTGAACCTTTTAATGCCAATTACTAAAATTGACAATTGGGATACATATAATTTGGATAATCAGAACATATAATTTTTGAATTCATTACTTCTCCTTATACTAAAGAATTAGATCAAATTGTTGATTTAGTTTCTTTAAAACAGAATCAAATTAATTTTCTTCAAAAAGAAATTAGTTTTCTGACTACAGAACAAAGAATCCAGCAAACTTCTTTTCAACAAAAAATTAAATTGCTTGAAAGGAATTCCAGGAAGAAATTTGCAGTGATGGTCCCAAATGCTTTTTGGGATCGTAAGAAACATCTTGTTTCTTTACCTTACGAGCCCACTTTTGATGAAAGAAAAATTCCTACCAAGGCTCGTCCCAGTCAAATGAAAAAAGAGTATATGGAATTATAAAAAATGAAATTAATACTCTTCTCCAGAAAAAATTAATTAGGCCTAGTCGATCCCCATGGAGTTGTACTTTTTATGTAAATAAAAATGCAGAAATTGAACGTGGTGTTCCTAGGTTAGTAATTAATTACAAACCTTTAAATGAAGCCTTACAATGGATAAGGTATCCAGTCCCTAACAAAAAGATCTTTTGGATAGATTACAGGATGCAGTTGTATTTTCCAAATTTGATATGAAGTCAGGATACTGGCAAGTTCAAATTACAGAAAAAGATCGTTATAAAACTGCTTTTACAGTACCCTTTGGGCATTTTGAATGGAATGTCATGCCATTTGGACTAAAAAATGCTCCATCTGAATTCCAGCATATTATGAATGACATTTTTAATCCTTATACAGAATTTGCCATATGTTATATTGATGATGTTCTTCATTTTCTCATCCTCAATAGATCAACATATGAAACATCTTAACATATTTAAGCATGTTATTTCCCGCAATGGTCTTGTAGTTTTTTGCTCCTAAATGAAACTTTTTCAGACAACTGTTCGATTTTTAGGACATAATATTCATAATGGAACTATTATTCCTATTAATCGCCAGTATGGAATTTGCTTCCAAATTTCCAGATGAGATAAAGGGATAAGACCAACTACAGCGATTTTTGGGTAGTTTAAATTATATTCATGATTATTACCCTAATCTTGCTAGTGATGCAGCCATCCTTTACAGTCGTCTGCGCAAAAATCCCCCTCCTTGGGACGATAGTCATACTAAAGCTGTTCAGAAATTAAGGCCAAAGTTCGGACACTTCCGGTTTGTGCTTACCTAGTCCAGATTGGAAGAAAAATGTTGAAACTGATGCTTCAGATCGGGATTGGTGGCATATTAAAAACGTTAATCCCAAAACAAATAAATAGGAACTCTCCGATTCATTCAGGAATTTGGAATGATGCAGCAACACGATATCCAACTATTAAAAAAGAATGTTTAGCTATTTGTTAAATGTGTCTTAAAATTCCAGGATGATTTACTCAATCAGCATTTTTAATTCGTGTTGATTGTTCTGCTGCTAAGCAAATCTTTAAAAAGAGTTGATAATTTAGCACAAAAACAAATTTTGCTGCCTGGCAATCTGCCTTTCTGCTTTTGATTTTGATATGATTATATTAAAGGGGAACACAATTCCCTTCCTGATTTCTAACTCGTGAGTATTTGCAGAAGTCTCATGCAAAATAGAGGGTCGAGGCCCCGGCGGCCGGTCGTGGCAGAGGATTTCCTCACCACCACAGAATTTCCCTCTTTATTGGGAACTTACAGTAATAAAGGGGAATCTTCTAGCAAATCTGCTAAAGATGTCCTCTTACTCCAGAACATATTTCCAGAATTTCATTACAGAAGAAACTGTCCTCTACATTGATGCCTCTGACATTCAATGGATGACTGATCCGGGGAGATTAAACGCCGTTATCTCGCCACCAACATACTCCTCCTCATTTTGATAATTACAGATATGTGTACGAGCAATTCTTACTGAACTTGCCTCGGTCCAATTCCAGCATCATTATGCAGACTCTAACCGTCTGCTAGTCCAATCAATTACAGAAAGGCTACCATTCAGTCTATCATGCCTA
>JAPPVO010004971.1:0-26522 GCA_030407325.1 Camellia japonica | reverse complement strand
GCGGCTACTTCTTTCGACAACGCCTAGTCGATGCCCTTGATGAGGGATGGTGGTTCGACTGGATGTGCGATTTGTCGGCAGATCGCATTGCTTGGCGCTGTCCTTGGCTCAATCTCCCGGCAATGAGCTATAGCATGTCCCGGCAGACTGGGATCCAGTTGATTGGTCTGACTCACTGTGTGTTCTACTTTCCATTCCGGTTCCAGCGCCAGTTCGGCCATGATCAGACTTGCCCGCCAGAGGGGATAGAGTATCCTGCCACATTCCCGGTTCGAGGCGCACAGCTTGCCCGGTATGCCACAGCATGGAGGACTAGAGAGCTCCTGGCCCCCGCTCCCACTTTCAGTTGCACTTTGTCTGATGAGTGCTTGGATTGGCTCAATGAAGAGGCACAGATTGGGCCCAGCTTGGCATCAGAGGCTTCGACCAGCTCTGGGAGGGGGCGCAGGGACACCTGACTTATCTATGCCCCGGATTTATTGCTTTACCAGTACTTTCAAGTTTTTTATGAATGTAATAAAAAGCAACTTCAATTTGTATGCAAGAGCAGGAGAACTCTGTATTGAAATCAATGAAATTGAAGGTTGTGGGTACTGAAAATTTTCCGCTTTGGTCCAAAAATGGTCTAAGTTGTAAAAAGATTAATTTGAACAAAGTCAACTTTTATTAAAACTTTTCAAAACCATTTTCGATATGGATGAGAACTGGACACGCTTGAGATCTGTCACTAGGATGCACAACTCCGGATCCTAGTATCTGGAAAGTTGCCCCTAGTCTGAATAGTACCGCAGCACTGCACAACAACGGAAAGTTGCCCCTAGTCTGAGAAGCACTGCACCGGAGATTACGATAAATGCTGATAGACAAAGATGACTGAGATGATCAAATGGACAAAGTTGATCGTGGAAAAGTTTATGGCTGAACTTCAGGATGAAGTTGCCTACGTATCCCAAAGATGGGAATCAAGCCTTACGTAGTTCAGGCTCGGGTTCACTCGGTGTTTTCACTCTCCTTTTACGCTCTAACTTTTGCCAAGGCCGCCCTTTGCGGGTTTTCAAGCTTGCGAGCTCAGTTTTTATAATTTCAATTTTTTTTTTTTTTGCGCTCTGAATTTTCCCTAGGTCGCCCTTTCGGGTTTTCGGCCTAGCGAGCCTCTCAAGGGTAATATTTCTTCAACTTGTCCATATTGATCGGTTGTGAGAACTCCAAGCCATCTAGATCCATTAGAACCACAGCTCCACCTGATAGATTAATGATATGATGTAGGGGCCAGTCCAATTAGGTCTGAACTTGCCCCTTGGGTCGTGGATGGGAGCTCGGTTATCCTTGAGTACCAAATCTCCTTCCTTTAAATTCCTGGACTTCATTTCTTGTTAAAAGCCCGGGCAATTCTGCGCTGATAACCTTGAACATGGTACAGTGCTTTCAGTCTTCTCTCATCAAAGAGCATGAGTTCCTCAAACCTGCTCTGCTGCCAATCTGCTTCGGCTATTTGACACTCAGCCAGTACTCGCAATGACGGAACCTCAATCTCGATAGGTAGAACGGCCTCCATCCCATAAACCAATGAATACGGAGTCGCCCCAGTAGAAGTTCTGATTGAAGTCCGGTAGCCCCACAGAGCAAACGGCAGCTTATCTGGCCAGTCCCGGTAAGTTTCCACCATCTTCTGCAGTATGTGTTTGATATTCTTGTTGGCGGCCTCAACTGCTCCATTGGTTTGCGGCCGATAGGTAGATGACTTATGAAAAGCCACATTGTATTTTTTCCAACAAACCAATCACTTCTTTCTTGAAGTGGGAACCGTTATCTGAAATTATCTCGTTTGGGACTCCGTAGCGACAGATGATGTTGTTTCTGATAAACTTTGCAACATGCGAAGCCTTCAACACCGCATAAGATTGGGCCTCGACCCACTTCGTAAAATAATCTATCGCGACCAGGATGAACTCATGCCCATTCGATCCCTTCGGAGTGACAGCCCCGATCACATCAATTCCCCAGACTGAAAATGGCCATGGCGAAGTCATATTGTACAGCTTCGACGGCGGAATGTTCATGCGATTTGCATGAATTTGACACTTGTGGCATCGCCGGACAAAACCGATACAATCCTCCTCCATGGTGGACCAGTAGTAACCTTGTCTGAGGATCTTCCGTGCTAGCATTACTCCATTCATGTGCGCACCGCATTCCCCTCCATGGACGGCTTCCATTAGACGCTTCGATTCTTCGGCATCAACACACAGCTTATGCATTCCCAGATGACCTCTCTTATACAGCTTACCCCCACAAATGATGAACTGGACGGCCATTCTTCTGATTGCCCTTTTATCCTTGGCATTTACCCCTGGCGGGTATGCTTCCTTCTCCAGGAAATTCCAAATGTCGTGGTACCAGGGGTTTCCGTCCTGAACCTCATCTATAGCGGCAATCGACTCGTAGGCTGGCACAAATTTCTGGTCAATGATGACTGGACGCATCCGGACTCCGAACGGGATGTCTATCATGGAAGATAGAGTTGCTAAAGAATCTGCGAACCTGTTGTTCTCTCTCAGTAGATGAGCAAAGTTTAGCTTCGCAAACCGAGGAATTAACAAGTCCAAGGTCTGGTGATACATCATCATCTTTTCTTCTTTGACTTTCCAGTCTCCTTTTGCTTGAGACACAACAAGATTCGAGTCCCCGATGACGTCCAACCGTCTTGCCCCTAGTTCCAGGGCTGCTTCTAGACCGGCAATGCATGCCTCATATTCTGCTTCGTTGTTCGAGACTTTGAACCGGAGTTTGAAGGCTAGAGGGATACGAGAATTATCGGGTGCTATCAGCAACACCCCTATCCCATACCCGTACTGATTTGACGCTCCGTCAAAGTACATCGTCCAAGTTTCATCGTCGATGTGCAAAATGGCTTCATCTGGGAATAAGTACTCGACTGCTTCACCCCCTTCCACTGGATGGTCGGCTAAGAATTCTGCTACTGCTCTTCCCTTGACTGACTTGCGTGTCACATATTTCATATCAAATTCGGAGAGCAACAGTAACCAACGAGCTAGCCTACCCGTAAGTGCTGGTTTCTCGAAAAGATATTTGATGGGATCGAGTCGTGAAACCAACATTACGGAGTGAGCTAACAGGTAGTGCCGCAGCTTCCTGGTAGCCCACACCAAAGCTAAGCAAGCCTTCTCCAACGGTGTGTAGCGAGTCTCATACTCTAGTATCTTCTTGCTCAAATAGTAGATGGCTTTCTCCGTTTTGTCCTTTGATTCTTGCGCGAGCATACAGCCCATTGTAGTCTCAGTCACTGAAAGGTACAATATCAATGGTTTCCCCGGCTCTGGCGGTGACAACACGGGCAGGTTCTGTAAGTATTCCTTGATTTGTTCAAAAGCAGCTTGGCATCGCCCGTCCCATTGGAATTTCTTGCCTTTCTTCAGGAGACCAAAAAGTGGTTCAACAAGTCAAGGTTAATTTTGAGATAAACCGTCTTATGAATTGCACTTTACCCAGAAAGCCTCGCACCTCCTTTTCAGTCCATGGTGGTGCATTTCTAGGATGGCCTTGATTTTGGAAGGGTCGACTTCGATACCTCTCTGTGTAATCAGAAACCCCAGCATTTTTCCCGCTGTAACACCGAACTTACATTTCTGAGGATTCAGCCGCAACCGAAATTCTCTGATCCTTTGAAAGAACTTTTGCAAGGCGGTGTAGTGGCCCTTTCTTTCTTTGGACTTGACAATCATGTCATCCACATACACCTCAACCTCTTTGTGGATCATGTCGTGCAATATTGTGGTCGCGGCCCGTTGATAAGTAGCTCCAGCATTCTTTAACCCAAACGGCATCACTCTGTAGCAGTATGTCCCCCACGGAGTGGTGAATGCAGTCTTTTCCCAGTCTTCTGGTGCCATCACTATTTGATTGTAGCCTAAGAAGCCATCCATGAATGAAAGCAAAGCGTGCCCCACTGTAAAGTCCACTAACTCATCAATATGCGGCAAGGGAAAGTCGTCCTTCGGACTGGCTCTGTTCAAATCCCTGAAATCCACGCATACCCGGATCCTGCCATCCTTCTTCGGCACCGGAACAATGTTGGCCAACCAAGTCGGGTACTTGGATACCAGCAGGGAGCCTGCGTCGATTTGCTTGGTGACCTCTTCCTTAATCTTGAGAGCCCAGTCCGGGCGGATCCTCCTGAGTTTCTGCTTGACAGGTCGGGCCTCGGGGTCAAGGGGGATCCGGTGCTATACAATCTCAGGATCGATCCCAGGCATGTCTTCGTAGGACCACACGAAAACATCTTTGAAATCTTTTAAAAAGGACTAAGCGCTCACGTTCCTTCGAAGACAACGTGGACCGATCTGGACCAGCCGCGGGTCCTCCTCAGTACCAATATTCACAGTAGTGATTTCATCAACTAAAGGTCTAACAAATCTCTCCTGCTCTTGTTCAATTAAGCGTTGCGAAACCGAGGAATTTGTCCTCGTCATTTTCATCAAAGTTTTGAAAGTCTGAGTTAATGCAATAAATCAAGGGCACAGAAAAGTACTCAGAAACCACAGTTACTTGATTCTCATTAAGCACATCCAAATCGTCCGATTCCTCGGTTACAACAGACTCAAATGAGAAAGAAAAAGATGACCTGGACAAGATTGTGGCATCCGGGTTATCATCCCCAGGATTACCAGACTCAGACTCAGTCGAGCTGGAACCTGATTCCGACTCACAAGACTCGGTGGAATCAGATTCCGGCTCACTACCTGACCCGGTGCTGCTGGACAAAAATCCCTCTTCATATTGCCAAGTGAGAGAGGGTGCGATAGATGCATCCAAAATAGTTGATGGTAGGCCCACAGCCGTTTCATTCCCAATCATGGAAACCGAGAAGTTATCCCCCAAGCACTTATGGTCGATCTGAAGATCTGAAAGTAGACATGCCAGTGCTACCCCTATTTCAATTTCAGTGCCCTCGGAGTACACTGCCTTACACTACTCAACCTCACTGATGGGTCTGTCTGCTCTTCGGCAACGTCATCCCAGATATTTGCAGTCGAAGAAGATCTCGAAACCTGGCATGCGCTTCTCTCCGCGTTCTCCATGGCTCTGGGAAGCCATAAAACGGAAAGTCCTCCCCCTCCCGACGAAGCGTCCTTTAGGTACCCTGAATGGGCCTATGCATCAGCTCAAAAGGCTTCCCAGCCTGTTTTTTCTTTGGCTCTTCCAACCATTTCCTTTCCCTTTCGCATCCAATCCTCTTTGTGGGTAGATAACCCAAACCAAGGTATGAGGGTTGTGTGGCACTTCGGCCAATGTCGACGCCCTTCCGGCCGCTCCTTCCAATCCTATCCCGGGGATGTGTTGTAGCTTGTTCATGAGGTATACAGATTGAGCACTGACGTACACTCCCTATTAATAGCCATATATTCTGCACACCCGAGCCTCAGCCAGAGTAAACCCTGATAAGAACACATCCTCCGTGCCGTGCTCGATTTCCAAGACTGGTGTAGACACTTCTGGCGGTGGATGGATTGACGAATTCCCGAAAACAATGGCCACCCCTTCCCGTGAGAGTACTTCAACATCTGATGCAAAGTGGAAGAGACTGCCTTCACTTGGTGCAACCACGGCCGCCCCAAGAGTAGAAAGGTTGCAGGAACGTCCAAGACATGGAATTCAATGTTGTGTTGTCCTGGACCAACCTGGGTCTGAATTTTGACAGTCCCCATCACCTCCCTGCTGGTGTTATCATAGGCTCTGATCACTTGAGTAGTCGGCACGAAGTCCGCGGGCTTTAACCCGATTGCATATGCCGTCCTTGACGGGCACACATTAATGGCGGATCCCGTGTCGACAAAACCACTGGCACCCACTTGTCTCTACATTCCACAGAGATGTAGAGGGGTTTGTTATGATTTTGCCCTCAGGCGGCAGTTCTTTGTCTGAAAAGGTTAACGTCGGGAAACCTCCTCCCGGAAAGACCAGTCCAACTAGCTGCTCTGGTGTGGTATCTATAGAGAGTTTAGCCTTGTCCATAGCAGATAGGACAGCCTGTCTGTGCACTCGTGATGCCATAAGCAGTCCCCAGATGGAGATGTCTGCTTGTATCTTCTTCAGCTGCTTCAATACAGCTTCTTCTTCGATCTGCTTCTCTTTCTGCTTTTCAGTTTCCTTGTCCTTCCCAGATGCTTCTGGTTGGTCTAGGTGCGGGGGCTTGAAGTACCGCCCACTTCTTGTCATGTGATCAACTTCATCGAGATACCAGGTGTCGTCTGGTTGATTGCTCCCCCAATCCTCGTCTGTGTGGGCAAGACATAAATCATCGTCTTCCCACCACATCCCGTGAGCAGCCAACAGACATTTGTCTGGTTCCGGCGTGATTGTACCCGCAGTACTTTCAGCCCACATGCTCGCAGCATCTTCTGTCCTTGTGCCCACAGCATTTTCAATCCCTTCATGGGTTTTGGCTTTCCTGGTTCTCTCAGAACCCCAAATCTTTTCTTGTTCCACCTGCGTTAGCGCAGTTTGTTGTTCAGCTTTCCCTGCATTCATAATGCTCCTGTTCTGAGCGAAATTCTTCGTACCGGCGCTCTCCGGCAATATACTCTGACTTTCGGCCCTTTCGGCCACAACTGATACCCTCGCCCCTGCCGGGCCCTATTGGAACTCTACAACATCCGGTTGATCATCCAGCCATCCGGTAGCCTCTGCCGATTCCTCATACTCAAACCAGTTGACTGCCGCATCCCCTGATTCTTGGTCTTTGAAGAACTGGAGGTTGGCAAAGTCCTCTTCTACAGCCGTCAAATCCTCTGTCCCCTGCTCAACTCTATCCCCCTGGATCATACACAGTTCTGTTCTCTCTGGCAATTCTACACTTGGCTCAGACTGGCCTGTCAACAGAATGTAGTTGCTCGGATCGTAGGCTTCCCCAGCAAAATTCCCAGACTGCTCAAACCCTGACTTAACAGTTCCATCCTCCTCTGCAACCTCCCCTATACTCTCTTCAACAGCCACCACCACTGGCTCAGGTTGGGTTGTAGAGATGTCCATCATGCACAAAAGGTCAGTGCAATCGGGAAGGAGCACCTCCGGTTTAGGTAAATGGGAAGGAGTGATATAGATGCTAGGATCGTAAGACACGACTCCAGTCTGGATAAAGTTAATTCTTTTGGGAGGTGGAGCTTGGTTGTGTGTAGGGAGTGGGTTGGTTGTGACATTAGGTCTCTTTGGAGGCAAAATCACATTTTTGTCAACGAGATCTTGAATCTCGTGACGCAGTCTGAAACATTGGTCGGTGTCATGACCGTGGTGCTGGTGATATGCACAGTATTTGGCTGGGTTGTGAGTGGGGGGAAGTGGATTTGACAACGGCCTCGGCTCTAAGGGTTTTAGATGCCCTTTTTTGATTAAGACCCCTAGAGCCTTGGACAAGGGCATGTACAATGGGGTGAAAGTTCTTTGGCCTCTGGGTTGGTATTTAGTGGTTTGTGTATTGCTTCCGAATGCACCGGAGAAGGGTGTGGCTGCCATGGGCCTTGGAAGGGGAGGGGGAATGGTGGCGACCACGCTTACCTCCGAAGTTCTTGCAGTTGCAGCGCCACTCGGGCCTGTTGTTGCGGTTAAAGGTTCTTCGGGGTTGCTCCCTGTCTTGGTCAATCAAACCCTGTTTCATCGCATCTTCAATTTGTACCCCCATCTCGTACAGATCCGAAAAGGTGGGGAAGGGGAGCACAATCATTTTTTGCATCAATTTTGGCTGGAGATTACGCACAATCATCTTGATCTGGTCCTTATCGGTGGGCCTTAAAGTCATCATCGAGGCCTTCCCCCCACCGAGTCACGAAATCCGAGAAACTCTCTTTGGGCTCCTGCCTTGTTGTTTCGAGATCACGAGTTGTAATCTCAATTTGGGTGTTGTAAGAGTATTGTGCAACAAAGGCCTCGGCCATTTCATCCCAACTCCGCTTGACATCATCCTCCAACTTTGCATACCAGATAGCGGCCACACGACGACAGGGTCCGACCGAATAGCGAAAGCTTCTGGGGTCTGGTGAGGCCCATTGGCCGTAATATATCTGAGAATAGCCGAAGGTGGACCATGGGATCACCAGATCCGTCGAAGCGATCGATCTACGGCATTTTGAATCTATCCGGCAACGTCAAGCCACATCGGTATATCCCTCCTCGATATCCGGGATAGCTTTTACCCCCTGGGATTTTTGAATAGCTTCTCGAGCTTGCTCAATTTCAGCACTGTAGGGTCTACTTCGAACTCGAACGGAGAGTCCGGGTGGTTGACGGGTGTATGTACTTTGGATGATTGAGGTGGAAACGGAGGCGGAGCCGGCCCCGTTGGGATGTCTGTATCCTCCTGAATGGCATGGACATTTGGCAAAATGTTCTGGGGATTTGGCAAGGCATTTTGGGTAGTTGGTGTCTGCTCGGGTATTGGGACCCCTGGTGGGGGAGGAGCTGGATATGAGGTTGATGCTCCGGCTTGCTGCTGTAGCCGGGTAATCAGTTCCACCTGTTGGGCCATAATTGCGACCTGCTATTTAGAGAACTCCGCTTGGCGGACGACGTCCTCCTCCATTTGTTTCATGCTCTCTTGGAGTTGGCGCATCATTTCTTCCATTCCGGCCATATTCTGCTGATCCTGTTGACTGACTGGTATGTGTATTTCTATGGCAGAAACCAATACCTCAGCCCGACTGTTCACTGCTAGGGTAGACCACTGCTCTGGTAACCTCTACTCAGACACACTGCGCTTTCTCGGTCTTCTTCTGACAACCGGGGGTAGAGAATGGAACACTGGCTGTCCGTCAACCAGATCCTCAGATCGATTGAGCCGACGACCTCTTGTCCAAAGTGCTTGGGGAATATCTGCTGGGTCGGAAGCAATTGTGCTAAAACTGTCCTAGCAAAAAGATAAATAAAGCAATAAGGAAATAAATAACCAGATAAACGGACAGCATAACAGCTTAAAATAAATACACAACACACAGCTGGGCATAACAACACACGGTTGATAAGCTGAATACACTGTCCTCAAACACTGATCACTATCCCTGAATCACTGTTCCCCAAGACTGAATCTGATACCTGCAAATAACTGATTCTCAAACACTGACTGATGCCTGCAGGCCTGATGCCCAAACTCATAAACTGATACATGCATTTCCCTGTAGAGACGCATTCTAACAGCATATAACAGATAAGTGAGAGCCAAAACACCCCTATGTTGGGGTAGGGTTTCCTTGTCCTATTTTGTTAGGAGCTAGGGTTTCACTACGCACGCAGCGGTTTCAAACAACCTATATCGGGTAAGCAACCTGTCCTAGTTTGGAATGGTAACTATGGATTCCGACTATGCACTAGGTCGAATGGTCAAAAGGGTGCCCCGGTAAAACCGGGGTTTGTGTTCCCATACTGGCAGAGCCCGTAACCGGTAAGCCTTATGGCACGCAGCCTCTGGCAAACCGCTCAGGAATAACAGATGGCAAACACGGTGTCCTAGGCGCACCAATGCAAATGCAATGCAAAGAAACACATAAGTGTAATCAAAACAAGATATCATGAGTTCGAGTCAAGCTCTCTAAATCCCCAGCAGAGTCGCCAGAAACTGTAGACGTCCCCGAACGCCCCGGGAGGGTTGGTCCCGTTCCGTTCATTTTGGGCTCACTATAGTTCATGACTCTAATTGTCACGCTTCTTAATCTGAACCAAAGAGTCCAAATCCGGCAAATCGTTTTGAGAAAACAGATTTTTTTTGAAAGAAGTGCCAAACATGGACTGCTTTGCCAGATACAGAGTCGCCACCTAAATATTTTATTTTTGGGGAAATTTAGGAAACCCTGACTCGTTGCCTAAGGCCACGTGTCCGTCATCACCAAAGTTGCCTCGGCTCGGGAACTTGGGTACGATTGGGGAAGGTCACTCCGTGAGCAGCCCCGCTCGCCCGATCAAAGATCTGCCTCTACTAACCATGATATCCAGTTTTGAAAACATTATGCATTCTTATTCCGGTTATTAGCCTAGATTTACTATGTGATGCGCACAGCATACAAGTATAGACCGGGCCGCCTGAATTGGAACAAAACATTTCATGTTTGTTTTTGAAAGATGGTTTGCTACTCGCAAGTAGGCTTAAAATGCAGATTTTGCCACCCTCAGGTGGGCTTAGAAAAGATGGTTTTGCCATTATCTAGTGGGCTTAAAACTCACAGTCAATGCATTGTTCCAATCCAAATAACCCAACTTTCACCCACAGGCATTCAGGCAGTTATATCACATAAGTACATAGCCTCACGGTAAGCATGCTATCATGGCAGTCACTCACACGCATGCAAGGATGCTAAAGCATAAAACTTACCGAGTACTCCAAGCCAAAACAGAAGCTATGTTAGAAATCCATGCATGATCCTAACTATACAGAAATGCCTAATGCAACACATGCAAAATGCAACTAAGATAGGCTCGGCTATTCTAAACATGGCATATGAAATGCTACAGCTAACATGTATTCAACTCGGAATTGAAATACAATGCAGTGAGTATGATGCGCCGAGCCCGGTGCATGCAAAAACAGATGAATGAATGCAAACATGCTATCATACTGTATGCTAATTGAAACATGCCCTAGTCTAACAATCACAAGCTGGTAAATAAAAGGGAGAAAGACGTGGGGTTGGAAGACATACATCACACGCACGCACACTTATTACAACATTGCCCTCGCGCGGAGGGTCTGAATAAATAATACAATCCCGAATAAATAATACAGTCCGAATAAGTACAAAACCCTAACTAATTAACAAATTAATCTAGGAAAGTAGTAAATTAGCATGCAAACTAGGGACTGCCTCAACTCTGCTCCGGATGATGAATGATGCATGTTCGGGTTGCCTTGCGCGGAAATCCATTGCGATGCCCCAATTAGCCTCTGTTTGTAATTAATCTCGGATTGTTGCACGAAGCTCCAAAAGACTGCCGGTTTCTGATTTGCTGCAACAGAGAGCAGAAAAGGGGCATGGCAATGTATTTTCACATATGTATGCTTGACTACTCTTCAGGGAGCGTAGTCCTCGATCCTCGTGCCACCAATCACGCATCTCGATGCATGATGGCCGAGGAGTCGAATTGCACGACTCAATATGGAATGAATGAACATATAAACACAACAAAACCGAGACTCCATCATAGATAATCTGGAGTGTCGGTGACCGGGAATTGAGACACGTTCCGTCACTCGAAGTACGAAACGTCCCTCGTTTCTCGTGTCCGGGCTAACTCCTATCCCAAACATAATGCAATATGCATGACATGCATGAATGCAATCCTAACATGCAACCTAGCATATGCAATGCTATGAGATGGCATACACAATGCTCGATGTGACATGGCATACACGATGCTCTAACATACAACCTAGCATACGCAATGCTATGAATTGAAATGGCATACGCAATGCATGATGGACTTATACCAACATAAGTGGACCTCAGCCACACTCACATCAGTGGCCATGAGATGAAAAATGAGACACTCGGGATGCGTGCACACATGCACGCAAACCGAGGATCGATCCTAAGGCACAAATGCCACTCTAACAAGGCATGGCAAGGCATGAAATATGGCATAAAAACATGCAAGTTCCAGCACTAAAATGTGATGCAAAATGATCCCGAAACATGGAAACATGGCACCCGATGCATGAGATGAGCCCCGAAACTCAAATCTAGGCACATGTATTGACCTATAGCTATACAAAGCATGCATTATTTGATCATGAAGCATAAAGACAGAACCAAGGCAGTCCCAAAACATGAACATTTCTAGTTCAAAGCATGGCCAAAAGATGCTAGCAAGATGGACTAAAATAGCATGCAACTTTGACTAGCAAACATGGTTTACATGGCATGTATATGAAGCATATGAAATCTCACCAAACCAGCAAAAATCAGTGAACAAAACATGTGAAAATATGCCCAAATAAACATAGAAATGCAGCCAATGCATGTAAAAATGAGGGGCTCCTTTTAGAGGGCCATATAAGGGGTTATTAAGCACATGCATCAAGGACACTTAGCATGGAAAAATAAACTCTAGAAATCAAATATGATAGTCCTAAAACTCATCAAATTGGCTCTGAAATCAGTCAACAAAGCATGCAAGATAGGGCCTCTTTGGATGGCCAAAAAGACCATCAAACAAAACAAGGTGAGAGGGGGTCACCCCCCTCTGATTTTGGCCTCTGATTTTGGATTTCAGTGGCTAAGAGGCCAAACCATGGCCAATGCAAGTGCTCTAATGCATAGCCCTAGTCATGAAAGAATGAAGCATGCATAGGAGAAGATGACCCCAAACAGAGAATAGACCTTAATCAAACATGAAGATGATGTCAAAAAAAGATTTTTCTCAGTTTAGGTAGAGGTCCAAAAAGGCTCACAAATAAGGCTAATGTATCATGCAAAATAAGCCCTAGAAGAGAGATTGAACAAACAGGACAGAAAAAGGCCTCAAACAGCAAAGAGCCCTTCAACAAAGTTGAAGAGGGGCTCAAAAAAAGATACTTTACAGTTTATGGAAAATCTCAAATATGCCCACAAGCAAGGCTAAAATATGATGCAAACAAGGCCCTAAAAGAGAGATAAAGGGCAAGAGGCAGTAGCTGGTCTCAAATAGTAAAGAGCCCTTCAACAAATTTGAAGAGGGGCTCAAGATAAGGCACTTTACAGTTTGGCTCGAAGCCCAGAAATGCTTACAAATAGGGCTAACATATCATGCAAGAAATAGCCCTAAAAGAGAGATAAAGGGAAAGGGGAAGCAGATGGACTTAAACAGAAAAAATTCCTTAATCAAACATAAAGATGAGCTCAAAATAAGACTGTTTCCAGTTTGGGTCGAAGTCCAAAAATGCTTGCAAAAGGGGCCAAGATATAGAACAAAATAGTGCAAAAAAAGGGAGAATAGGAGCTTACCCTTGTAGCACAACTTTCCAGCAGCTTTTGGTCCAAGATTCTGAGCTTCCAACCTGTGCAAATGGCCTCCAAGTTGCTGGAATGAAGTGTGGAGGTGTGGTGCTATGGGTTGTAGTGCAAATGGTGCAAGAATCTTAGGGTTTGGAGGGTTGAATGAGGGAGATATAAGGTTGTATGTATATGGTGCCTCAGCTGGTTTCTAACCCCTAAAAATGGAGGGGAGAGGCTGGCTTTATAGAGGAGAAGGAGTGAAAGAAAAGGGGGGGAAAAAAAATTCAAATTTCCACCCCGAAAGGGCAGACCCTTAGGCAGGGGTCTGGTGCAAAATAGCTGGCACAGCTGGCATGCACCAGGAGAGAGAAAAATGGCCGGCCAGGTTCAAGAGGTTCAGGTGGCCCGGCCACCTCCCCTGGCCGGCCGGCCAGGTGCAAAAGGTTCAAGAACAATTAGTGGTTGGCCACCCCAAAAGGTGGCCTCCCATGTGTGTACAACACAGCTGTATGGTCAAAACCCAGAAAATGTGAACCAGAGAGAGAGAAAAACCAACTTTTTAGAGGGCTTCAAAAGGGTCAGGGGGGATTAATGGCCGGCCAATCCATATTGGTGGCCTCCCAGGTGTGTACAACACAATGGTGTGGTGGAAAGTCAGAAAAAGTGGCCCGAGAATAGAAAAAGTCAGCTTTCTAGTGAAGAAAACGGGCGATGAAGAGCGATGAAGGAATAAAGCTGGTCTACAGAACAATTGCTGGCCTCCCACCCTTCTACAACCTTTCTAACAATGAAAATAAGGTCTCCGCCAAAAATGAACCCAAACCGATGTAAAACGAAGGTTCGGGGGCCAAAACGCGCGGCCCGGGGCCCCGAAAACAAGCTGTTAAGCACCGGAGGTGGCGTTCGACCATGAAGTTGGTCTCTCGGGCCACAGTGTCCCTCAAAAGGGAGGAAACAAGGTGTATGCCAAAAATCGGAGCAAATGGAGGTGGTTAAGCGGTCCCGAACCGAGGCACACGGCTGACGGCTCCGAAAATCGGGAACCGGGCTCCAAATGGGAAAAATGGCCTACGACCACGTAACGTAGCCTACGGCCGCTGAGAGATGGTCTACGAGACCTCTCCCTCCCTTCGGGAGGAGAAAAGGGAGAAAAAGGGACCCGATTCGTAAACTGAGGCAAAGCACAAAAAGAGTCCGGAGGCCCAGAGGCAAGGCTCGCGGCCGGGATTCCGCAACTTCAGAACGAGCACAATATGCAACATCACCGAGCGCTCAGTTGGTGACATCTGAGTCTTAAGGTTGGTCAAAAATAGGGTGTCTACAATCACCAGCAACACGGTCATGACACCGACTAATGTTTCAGATTGCGTCACGGGATTCAAGATCTCGTTGACAAACAGGTGATTTTGCCACCAGAAAGACCCAATGTCACAACCAACCCACTCCCTACACACAACCAAGCTCCACCTCCCAAAAGAATCAACTTTATCCAGACTGGGGTCGTGTCTTACGATCCTAGCATCTATATCACTCCTTCCCATCTACCTAAGCCGGAGGTGCTCCTTCCCGACTGCACTGACTTTTTGTGCATGCTGGACATCTCTACAACCCAACCTGAGCCAATGGTGGTGGCTGGCGAAGACAGCGCAGGGGAGATTACAGAGGAGGATGGAATGGTTGAGTCAGGGTTTGAGCAGTCTGGGAATTTTGTTGGGGAAGCCTACGATCCGAGTGATTACATTCTGTCAGCAGGCCAGTTTGAGCCAAGTGTAGAATTGCCAGAGAGAGCAGAACTGTGTGTGATCCAGGGGGATAGATTTGAGCAGGGAACGGATGATTTAACGGCCGTAGAAGAGGGTTTTGCCAACCTCCAGTTTTTCAATGACCAAGAATCAGGGGACGCAGCAGTCAGTAGGGAACGGATGGCTGGATGATCAACCGGATGTTGTAGAGTTCCAACAGGGCCCGGTCGGGGTGAGGGTATCAGTTGTGGCCGGAAGGGCCGGAAGTCAGAGTACATTGCCGGAGAGCGCCAGTATGAAGAATTTCGCTCAGAACAGGAGCATTGTGAATATAGGGAAAGCTGAACAACAAACTGTGCCGACGCAGGTGGAGCAAGAAAAGTTTTGGGATTCTGAGAGAACCAGGAAAGCCAAAGCCCATGAGGGACTGAAATGCTGTGGGCACAAGGACAGAAGATGCTGCGAGCATGTGGGCTGAAAGTACTGCGAGTACAATCATGCCGGAGCCAACAGATGTCTGTTGGCTGCTCACGGGATGTGGTGGGAGGACGATGATTTATGTCTTGCCCACACAGACGAGGATTGGGGGGCAATCAACCAGACGACACCTGGTATCTCGATGAGGTTGATCACATGACAAGAAGCGGGCGGTATTTCAAGCCCCGCACCTAGACCAGCCAGAGGCATCTGGGAAGGATAAGGAAGCTGAGAGACAGAAAGAGAAACAACTTGAAGAAGAGGCTGTGCTCAAACAGTTAAAAAAGATACAAGCAGACATCTCCATCTGGGGACTGCTTATGGCATCACGAGTGCACAGACAGGCTGTCCTATCTGCCATGGACAAGGCTAAACTCTCGATAGAAACCACGCCGGAGCAACTGGTAGGATTAGTCTTTCCGGGAGGAGCTACCCCGATGCTGACTTTTTCTGACAAAGAACTGCCACCTGAGGGTGCGAACCACAATAAGCCACTCTACATCTCTGTGGAGTGTAGAAATAAATGGATACCGGTGGTTCTTGTTGATACCGGATCCGCCATCAACGTGTGCCCAGCAAGGACAGCGTATGCAATCGGTTTGAAGACCGCGGACTTTATACCGACAGCCCAGGTAATTCGGGCATATGACAACACGAGCCGAGAAGTCATGGGGACAGTAAAGATCCAGACCAAAGTTGGGCCGGGACAGCATGAGATAGATTTCCATGTCTTAGAGGTTCCTGCAACTTTCAACCTGCTTTTGGGACGGCCGTGGCTGCACCAGGTAAAGCAGTGTCGTCCACCTTACATCAGATGGTGAAATACCCCCATGAGAAGGGAGTAGCCATTGTGTTCGGAATTCATCGATCCACCCACCGGAGGTGTCTACACCAGTCCTGGAAATTGAGCACATCATGGAAGATGTGTTTATGTCAGGTTTTACCTTAGCTGAGGCTCGGGTTGTGCAAAACATCATGGCTGTTAATGAGGGAGTGTATGTCAGTGCTCAATCTGTATACCTCATGAACAAGCTACAACACATCCCCGGGATGGGATTGGGAAGGAGCGGCCGGAAGGGCGTCGCAGCATTGGCCGAAGTGCCACACAACCCTCATACCTTTGGCTTGGGTTATCTGCCCACCAAAGAGGATTGGATAAGGAAGGGAAAGGAAATGGCTGGAAGAGCCAGAGCGAAGCAGGCTGGGAAGCCTTTTGAGCTGATGCATAGGCCCATTCAGGGTACCCTAAACGGACGCTTCGTCCGAGGGGAGGACTTTCCGTTTTGTGGCTTCCCAGAGCCGTGGCTGAACGCGGAGAAGAAGCGTGTGCCAGGTTTCGAGATCTTCTTCGACCTGCAATTATCCGGGGATGACGTTGCCGAAGAGCAGACAGACCCATCAGCTGAGGTTGAGCAGTGTAAGGAAGTGGATTCCGAGGGCGCTGAAATTGAAATGGGGGTAGCACTGGCATGTCTACTTTCAGATCCTCCGATCGACCAGAAGTGCTTGGGGGATAACTTCTCGGTTTCCATGATCGGGAATGAAACGGCTGCGGGCCTACCAGCAACTATTTTGGATGCATCTATCGCACCCTCTCTCACTTGGCAATACGAAGAGGGGTTTTTGTCCAGCAGCACCGGGTCAGGTAGTGAGCCGGAATCTGATTCCACCGAGTCTTGTGAGTCGGAATCAGGTTCCAGCTCGACTGAGTCTGAGTCTGGTAATCCTGGGGATGATAACCCGGATGCCACAGTTTTGTCCAGGTCGTCTTTTTCTTTCTCTTTTGAGTCTGTTGTAACCGAGGAATCGGACGATTTGGATGTGCTTAATGAGAATCAAGTAACTGTGGTTTCTGAGTACTTTTCTGTGCCCTTGATTTATTGCATTAACTCAGACTTTCAAAATTTTGATGAAAACGACGAGGACGAAATTCCTCCGGTTTTGCAACGCTTAATTGAACAAGAGCAGAGAGATTTGTTAAACCCTTAATGGATGAAATCACTACTGTGAATATTGGTACTGAGGAGGACCCGCGGCTGGTCCAGATCGGGTCCACGTTGTCTTCGGAGGAACGCGAGCGCTTAGTCGCTTTATTAAAAGATTTCAAAGATGTTTTCGCGTGGTCCTACGAAGACATGCCTGGATCGATCCTGAGATTGTACAGCACCGGATCCCCTTGACCCCGAGGCCCGACCGTCAAGCAGAAACTCAGGAGGATCCGCCCGGACTGGGCTCTCAAGATCAAGGAAGAGGTCACCAAGCAAATGATGCAGGCTTTGCTGGTATCCGAATACCCGACTTGGTTGGCCAACATGTTCCAGTGCCGAAGAAGGATGGCAGGATCCGGTATGCGTGGATTTCAGGGATTTGAACAGAGCTAGTCCGAAGGACGACTTTCCCTTGCCGCATATCGATGAGTTGGTGGACTTCACAGCAGGGCACGCTTTGCTTTCGTTCATGGATGGCTTCTCAGGTACAATCAGATAGTGATGGCACCGAAGACCGGGAAAAGACTGCATTCACCACCCCGTGGGGGACATACTGCTACAGAGTGATGCCGTTTGGGTTGAAGAATGCTGGAGCTACTTATCAACGGCCGCGACCACAATATTGCACGACATGATCCACAAAGAGGTTGAGGTGTACGTGGACGACATGATTGTCAAGTCCAAAGAAGAGAGGGCCACTACACCGCCTTGCAAAAGTTCTTTCAAAGGATCAGAGAATTCGGTTGCGGCTGAATCCTCAGAAGTGTACGTTCGGTGTTACAGCGGGAAAAATGCTGGGGTTTCTGATTACACAGAGAGGTATCGAAGTCGACCCTTCCAAAATCAAGGCCATCTTAGAAATGCCACCACCAAGGACTGAAAAGGAGGTGCGAGGCTTTCTGGGTAAAGTGCAATTCATAAGACGGTTTATCTCAAAATTAACCTTGACTTGTGAACCACTTTTTGGTCTCCTGAAGAAAGGAAAGAAATTCCAATGGGACGGCCGATGCCAAGCTGCTTTTGAACAGATCAAGGAATACTTACAGAACCCGCCCGTGTTGTCACCACAGAGCCGGGGAAACCGTTGATATTGTACCTTTCAGTGACTGAGACTACAATGGGCTGTATGCTCGCGCAAGAATCAGAGGACAAAGTGGAGAGAGCCATCTACTATCTGAGCAAGAAGATGCTAGAGTATGAGACTCGCTACACACCGTTGGAGAAGGCTTGCTTAGCTTTGGTATGGGCTACCAGGAAGCTGCGGCACTACCTGTTAGCTCACTCCGTAATGTTGGTTTCACGACTCGATCCCATCAAATATCTTTTCGAGAAACCAGCACTTACGGGTAGGCTAGCTCGTTGGTTGCTGTTGCTCTCCGAATTCGATCTGAAATATGTAACGCAAGTCAGTCAAGGGAAGAGCAGTAGCAGAATTCTTAGCCGTCATCCAGTGGAAGGGGGTGAAGCAGTTGAGTACTTATTCCCAGATGAAGCCATTTTGCATATCGACGACGAATTTTGGACGATGTACTTTGACGGAGCGTCAAATAGTACGGGTATGGGATAGGAGTGTTGCTGATAGCACCGACAATTCCCGTATCCCTCTAGCCTTCAAACTCCGGTTCAAAGTCTCGAACAACGAAGCAGAATATGAGGCATGCATTGCCGGTCTAGAAGCAGCCCTGGAACTAGGGGCAAGACGGTTGGACGTCATCGGGGACTCGAACCTTGTTGTGTCTCAAGCAAAAGGAGACTGGAAAGTCAAAGAAGAAAAGATGATGATGTATCACCAGACCTTGGATTTGTTAATTCCTCGGTTTGAGAAGCTAAACTTTGCTCATCTACTAAGAGAGAACAACAGGTTCGCAGATTCTTTAGCAACTCTATCTTCCATGATAGACATCCCGTTCGGAGTCCGGATGCGTCCAGTCATCATTGACCAGAAATTTGCGCCAGCCTACGACGATTGCTGCTATAGATGAGGTTCAAGACGAAAACCCCTGGTATTACGATTTGGAATTTCTTGGAGAAGGAAGCATATCCCAGGGGTAAATGCCAAGGATAAAAGGGCAATCAGAAGAATGGCCGTTCAGTTCATCATCTGTGGGGGTAAGCTGTATAAGAGAGGTCATCTGGGAATGCATAAGCTGTGTGTCGATGCCGAAGAGTCGAAGCGCTTAATGGAGGCCATCCATGGGGGGAATGCGGTGCGCATATGAACGGAGTAATGCTAGCACGGAAGATCCTCAGACAGGGTTACTACTGGTCCACCATGGAGGAGGATTGTATCGGTTTTGTTCGGCGATGCCACAAATGTCAAATTCATGCAAATCGCATGAACATTCCGCCGTCGAAGCTGTACAATATGACTTCGCCATGGCCATTTTCAGTCTGGGGAATTGATGTGATCGGGGCTGTCACTCCGAAGGGGTCGAATGGGCATGAGTTCATCCTGGTCGCGATAGATTATTTCACGAAGTGGGTCGAGGCCCAATCTTATGCGGTGTTGAAGGCTTCGCACGTTGCAAAGTTTATCAGAAACAACATCATCTGTCGCTACGGAGTCCCAAACGAGATATTTCAGATAACGGTTCCCACTTCAAGAAGGAAGTGATTGATTTGTTGGAAAAATACAATGTGGCTTTCATAAGTCATCCACCTATCGGCCGCAACCAATGGAGCAGTTGAGGCCGCCAACAAGAATATCAAACACATACTGCAGAAGATGGTGGAAACCTACCGGGATTGGCCAGATAAGCTGCCGTTTGCTCTGTGGGGCTACCGGACTTCAATCAGAACTTCTACTGGGGCGACTCCGTATTCATTGGTTTATGGGATGGAGGCCGTTCTACCTATCGAATTGAGGTTCCGTCTTTGCGAGTACTGGCTGAGTGTCAAATAGCCGAAGCAGATTGGCAGCAGAGCAGGTTTGAGGAACTCATGCTCTTTGATGAGAGAAGACTGAAAGCACTGTACCATGTTCAAGGTTATCAGCGCAGAATTGCCCGGGCTTTAACAAGAAAGTTAAGTCCAGGAATCTAAAGGAAGGAGATTTGGTGCTCAAGGACAACCGAGCTCCCATCCACGACCCAAGGGGCAAGTTCAGACCCAATTGGACTGGTCCCTACATCATTAAGTCTATCTGGTCAGGTGGAGCTGTGGTTCTGATGGATCTAGATGGCCTAGAGTTCTCACAGCCGATCAATATGGACAAGTTGAAGAAATATTACCCTTGAGAGGCTCGCTAGGCCGAAAACCCGAAAGGGCGACCTAGGCAAAACTCAGAGCACAAAAAATTTGAAATTATAAAAACTGAGCTCGCAAGGTTGAAAACCCGCAAAGGGCGGCCTTGGCAAAAGTTAGAGCGTAAAAGGAGAGTGAAAATACTCGAGTGAACCCGAGCCTGAACTACGTAAGGCTTGATTCCCATCTTTGGGATACGTAGGCAACTTCATCCTGAAGTTCAGCCATAAACTTTTCCCCGATCAACTTTGTCCATTTGATCATCTCGGCCATCTTTGTCTATTCAGCATTCAAGAGTTCGTGATCTCCGGTGCAGTGCTCAGACTAGGGGCAACTTTCCGTTGCTGTGCAGTGCCGCGGTACTATTCAGACTAGGGGCAACTTTCCAGTTGCTAGGATCGGGGTTGTGCATCTCAGTGACAGATCTTAGGCGTGTCCAATTCTGATCCATATCGAAAATGGTTTTGAAAAGTTTTAATAAAAGTTGACTTTGTTCAAATTAATCTCTTTACAACTAAGACCATTTTTGGACCAAAGCGGAAAATTTTCAGTACGACAACCTTCAATTTCATTGATTTCAAAACAGAGTTCTCCTGCTCTTGCATACAATCGAAGTTGCTTTTTATTACATTCATAAAGAAAACTTGAAAGTACTAATAAAGCAATAAATCCGGGGCATAGTCAAGTCAAGTATCCCTGCGCCCCCTCCCAGAGCTGGTCGAAGCCTCTGATGCCAAGCTAGGCCCAATCTGTGCCTCTTCATTGAGCCAATCCAAGCACTCGTCAGACAAAGTGCAACTGAAAGTGGGAGCGGGGGCCAGGAGCTCTCTAGTCCTCCAGGCTGTGGCATATCGGGCAAGCTGTGCGCCTCGAACCGGGAAGGCAGCCGAATACTCTATCCCCTCTGGCGGGCAAGTCTGATCACGACCGAACTGGCGTTGGAACCGGAACGGAAAGTAGAACACACAGTGGGTCAGGCCAATCAACTGGATCCCAGTCTGCCGGAACATGCTATAGCTCATTGCCAGGAGATTGAGCCAAGGGCAACGCCAAGCGATGCAATCTGCAGACAAATTGCACATCCAGTCGAACCACCATCCCTCATCAAGGGCATCGACTAAGCGTTGCCGAAAGAAGTAGCCGCGGGCTGAGTAGGCTGGGCAAGAGTCCACAACCTGCAATTTATCCATCAACCATACCTGGGGAGGGATGAAAAATGAGAGAATAAAGAATAGAGAGATGTACGATGAGAGAAAAATGAGCAAAGGGTTTTGTGAGAAAAACCGAGCCTGAGGGCCGAGTGATGTGAGCAATACATACGTGAGATTGGGTGGGAAACATTACCTGCAGCAGTAGTGGACTCCCCGCAAATCTGGTCGTCTCCGGCGATAGAAAGCATCAAGCCCATCAGTGTCTCGGCCAATGTCATGGCGATGCAGCTCTTTCCTTCCTTCAAGCCTTGAGCAACTTCAATCAGACGAATGCTAGATCCACTAAAGCCTGGGGCAAGCAAAAAGTGAGATAGCATGCACAAGCAAAGGGCGTGTTGCCGAAAACCTTGCCAATAATGGTTGCCGCGGTCACCGGCATCAGAAAAGCGATGAATCAAGCCGAGGATGTCCAGTTCCCCGTTGCAGATCAGAGACCGAGCGTCATGCATGGTGAGCCCACACATCCGCCCTAAAGCTTGGGCGTGCCGAAGCGAAACTGAGGCAAAATTTCTTCATGGCGTTCAGATTCCATCAAAACTTGAAAATCTTCGAAAGTTGGACATACCTCTTGCCCGCCGAAGCTAAAAACATGTTACCGGGTTCCAAAACCTCGCCGCGGCATGAAGGAAGGGAAGGTGCAGCGGAGTACGGCTCAGCGTGAATAGTGCATTCAAGCCGAAGCCCCGGAAGTTCAACTTTTCCGAGCCATCTAGAGAAGCGATCCAAGCTGTGAGATTTTCGACGAGAAACGCCTCCATTTTGGTGCAAAACTGAGATGAAATGAATCAACCACGAGGCTAGGACTTTTAAAGAGGATAAGACACTGTTCGGGGACACGTGTCGAAAAGCTGGTGGTTGCTGAGCTAGGTGGTCGGCCGGCCACCTTTTCTGGTAGGCCGCCACCCCTCTCCCTCCAATGAAAAAGCTGGTCGGCCAGCTCCCAAAGGTGGTCGGCCATGCTGCAAAGTGTGTCTTTGGTCCTGTTCTACCCTCTAGAAGGAAAGTTCCTAGCATTTCCATGCATCGGGAGTGTCGAAGGCCTCCATTTCCCTCTTTCGGATGCGTTCCGTCACCCAGATCGTCCGAAATACACTTTGTTTATAGAGTTGTTGTTAAGTCTTGCTTATCGAGTTGTTGTTTTGCTTATCGAGTTGTTGCTTTGTTTGTCGAGCTGTTTTTTATCAATCTTGTTTATCAAGTTGTCAGGCTTTGTATTTTGAGTCGTTACTCTTGTTTAAATCAACTTTGTGTCTTGCTTATCGAGTTGTAAACTTGCTAAGATTCTGTTATTTCTTAGTGAGTTAAGTTGTTTAGTTTGTTGTGTCGGTTCACTACCTGACTTGGTACATACACAATGCACATTTCCATTCAATCTCATTTTTGTGCAAAATGATGCGATGCGATGCTGAAAACATAAAATACAACACTTTTTCAAAAGCTGTTTCATTCCATCATGCTTCCTTTGTTACAACATTTTACAACAAGGGTACAAGTTTTACAGAAAATAAAACTGCCTAATAATGTACAATGTGCTACAACTACTAGTAAAAAAGGCAAATAAAGCAGGAACATCTGTGCTCTCAAGTGCAAGAATAAGAGGCCCTCTTCGTCCTCTTCGGCTGAGAAGTCCCTGCACCATCTCCGCCAGCACCATCATCAGAATCAGAGCCAGAGCTGCCGTCTTCGGAACCCTCCTCGGCATCACCTCCATCCTCAGAACCAGACTCAGAGTCCTCCTCTCTGCATGCAGATGTCTCGGACTGAGGATGCGCGGACTCCTCCTCCTCGCTGGACTCCTCCTCTATGACGTGTGCCCTGCGCCCACTCGTCTGCGAGACGACTCCCCTCTCCCGGCTCCTCGAGAAGGCCTGGATGGCCCGGCTCCCCGAAGGCCTAGGTGGCCCGGCCTGTGACTGAGCATACACCGGAGGCATCTGAAAATAAAGAGTGCAATTCGAATACATCAGCGCAAAATGTATATCAGATACAGATACAAGAAAACTACATGAAGTGGGTGCATGTAGATACAGTACGTAAGTGTGGTGTGTGTCAGATGTGCTCTACACAGGCAGCCTATCAATGCAGTAAAATGTTCAAGATCAGCATGTCATCAGAAGTATGATAAACGCAAGAAAACTAAAGAGTACCTGGACACCCATGATGGACAACTGTGCCTCTCTCCGCAGTACCATACCCTCGAGTGAGGCCACCAACCCGAGCATCTCATCCATATACTCGACAGGAGGCTGCAGATGCAAATGCAAGTTTATCAGTAAAGGAATGAATGTCCAAGTATCTGAACAATAAATCAAAGCTGTAAAGCATACCGGTGGCGAGTCAGGGTCTCTGACATATCGGTGATCAGGCATCGGAGGCTCTATCGGAATCGGGTAGGAAGCCCCATATCTCCATCCCGTCAACTCAGTCGGGATATCTGGCCACCCAGCATAATGATGAGTCGGAGGAATCGGGGGAACCAATCCACCCCCACCTCTAGATGTGCCAGCCCTGCTGGTGGAAGGGACATCTGCAGCCCGAGCCGACTGATGACGGCATACCGCAGACCTCCTCGTGGGAGTACGGATACCCATCAATGGAGGCATCAAGTATGTGTGACGGTAGGTCGCATACTCCCCCTGCTCCAAATGTAGTAATGCATCGGTACCTTGCATAGCATGACGCCCTGGGGAGGGAGCCTATCAGCGGTCCGCATGTCGTCTGGGGTGCTGAGGGATGTCCTGAGTAGGGTAGCCCCATATCTGACGCAAGAAGCGATCCCCCAAAAACCAGGCCCTACCAACTGGCCCCTCGAACAGGATCCTATACCGAGACCCCATGCTCCGGCAAACTGAAATCGGAGGTCTCTACCTAAAGGCGCCCAAGGCTGCCATGTGATCTACGGATAACCAATGCATAAGCTAATCAGAAATTGCGAATGTGCAAGATAAATCAAAGATTGGAAACATGAAGAACTGAGAGTTCTGAGATACCTCTGACGGCCGCACTGTGTCAAAGTACTGCCGTAGGTAGAGGAGAGACTCCCGAGGTCTCGGCCGGTACTGGCCCTCGAATACAAGTGAGTAAGGGGTCATGAGGGGCACCTCCACCTAAGCTCCGGGCTAGCGTCGGGAAGTACGCGTAGATCCATAGCTGTGGAAAATAGAGCAGTAGCCATCAGAATACAGAATGCTGAGTGCAGAATGTAAATACAAAATGCTGAGAGCAAAGTGCAAGGTACAGAGTGTAAAGTGCGCCGTGTGTGCAATGTACAAATAATGAGAAGCAAAAATGTAAATCAAGAGCAGAAAGTACCTCCCAGGCCCTCCAATAGCCGCCGACTATGTTCCCCGTCCGCGGGAGGTCGCGCTCATATAGCAACAGAGAGTAGCCAGGCTGGCGCCACCCAGTCATATCGGCTGACCTGTGATAGGTCCACTAGAGCACTCAACAGATAGAGCCCAACAGTGTTCCCCCTATCGGCGAACAGAGTGGTCCCGAAGAGGAACATCAAAATCCGCGGGTGTACTGTGCTACCTCCTCAGGGTCTCAGGCTCCATCTCCACCCTCCTGAAATGTGAAGAAAACCAGGTATATCGGACTCTGCCCGAAGATCTGTCAACTGGTGGGCGAGCTCCCAATAAGTAGATCCAGGCGGCCTCCCACTGGCCCATGTCCTCGTCATATGGGATTGCCCAGCCTCCCACATCAAGGCCTGTCAATACAGCGAAGTCAAACAGGGTCATAGTCATGTCCCGGTAGCAGAGAAATGGAAGGAGTTGGTGGTGTCCACTATCTCTCTACCAAGGCACCCATCAGCGTCCTACTAGCAGGATAGCGAGATATCCCAGTGCAGAAGGCCCAAACCCTGCCAAGTCAACCAAATCCCAGACAGCCTCCGGGAGCTCTGCATACCACTCTCTCGCCACAATAGAGCCATATCCTCGCGCAGCACGAGAAGTCACCTGTATTCAGGATGAACACATGTATTCATTTCAGAATGAAATATATAAGCTGAGCGCAAAGGAAATGTATGAGCTGTGTGCAAATCAAATCAGATACAGAATCAGGGCTGTGTGTTCAGAAATTCAACAATGAGCCGTGTGTTCAGAATTCAAGTGTTTGGGCTGCGTGTTCAACTCTCAATCGGTGTGTGCTGTGTGTTCACCTCAACAATGAGCCGTGTGTTCAGAATTCAAGTGTTTGGGCTGCGTGTTCAACTCTCAATCGGTGTGTGCTGTGTGTTCACCTCAACAATGAGTCGTGTGTTCAGAATTCAAGTGTTTGGGCTGCGTGTTCAACTCTCAATCGTGTGCTGTGTGTTCACCTCAACAATGAGCCGTGTGTTCATAATTCAAGTGTTTGGGCAGCGTGTTCAACTCTCAATCAGTGTGTGCTGTGTGTTCACCTCAACAATGAGCCGTGTGTTCAGAATTCAAGTGTTTGGGCTGCGTGTTCAACTCTCAATCAGTGTATACTGCTTGTTCACCTTCAGTTTTGGCTGCGTGTTCAAATGACTACTAAGTGTGTGCTGCGTGTTCACCTTCAATTTGGGTTGTGTGTTCAGAAAGTTAGAGTTTGGGCTGCGTGTTCAAATGTCTACTAAGTGTGTGCTGCGTGTTCACCTTCAATTTGGGCTGTGTGTTCAGAAAGTCAGAGTTTGGGCTGCGTGTTCAACCTTCTACCAAGTGTGTGCCGTGTGTTCAAAATCAATTTATGGGCTACGTGTTCAGAAATTCAAGTGATTGAGCTGTGTGTTCAAGATGCAAACAGAGTACTGTGTTTTAAACCAAGTTTTCAGAACGACCAGATAAGCATACATGGCATGAAACACACAGAAGATGCAGAATATAAAGCAGAAATGTAAAAAGTAAATACATCCTCCCGCGCTGA